>JAODAL010031633.1:0-48152 GCA_025379985.1 Phyllomedusa bahiana
TAAAAAAAAAAGCTAATATGGTTACAGATAATTAGTCTGCTCGAAGTGAGTCCTTCATGATGAACCCCCCTGCCCTAAGTACTAAGGAGATTATGGATGTAACCAGAGAAACCTCAGAGCAGATAAAATTTCCTAACTAAGGTAAAATGTAAGACTAATGTTTTTGTTTTTTTAAAGTCTTCAGTAATGTGTCCTAACATGTTGAAAGTTAATCTTTGTAGTGATAAAACCCCTTAAATTACCCCATTTCCATCTTGCTTTCAAGCCATTATCTGCTTATCCAATTTGAAACTTTGAAATTAACTCACAGCTTCCAAGTTTTAATAAACTTATTTTTCAATCAAACATTATTGCTTCTATACTTTCATCAATATGTAATTTACCCTTAACCTTTTGTAGCTTACAACTATCACTATTCCAATTCTGTGCTCGACATCAAAAGGACAGAAAAAACAATAAAAATGTGGGTACTGATAAATAGAGGTCAGAGGCCAGTTTAATAAATTCTACTAAACTTAATACAAACCCTTGTCCTCCATCCAGCTGTGCCCAAATTTTCTTGTTTTTCTCTGTCCTTTTGGTGTCTCAGTGGCAGGTGCCATTGTTGCATGACCGACCTAAGCAGGAGAAGCAGCTGGTTTAAAACTGCTCAAGCTACTGTACTGTACAAGGGAGTTTTTTTTTTTACTGATTTCTTTGGGTCTAAATCTAGCTTTTGGAGCTCTCTTTTTGTTTTTCAACAATTCTTGTACAATTACTACATTTCCAATTTTTACAACTTTGATTTGTCTTTTGTTACAAAGGGATTAAAGTGAGGGCTCAAAATACCTTCCTCTGCCCACCGTGTCTACCGGCTGACACAACAGCTCTTTTTTACAATCCTTCCGCTGGAAACCCCTGTTTTCAGCTTGACACAACCGCTCTCCCTCATGCCACTGGACTTGTGCTGTTGACCCTGTCACAGCAGGTCTGTTCCTACTGCTCCTGTTACCCCTAGCCCCAACCCAGCCGCTTCCAATGTAAAATACAATACTGTACTGTATCAGCAGCCATACAATTAGTACATGAGTTGCATCCTGGCATTAGTAGATTAGTAGTTGTGGAAATACAAGTGCCAGCATGCCACACCACACATGTATTAATTGTATGGTTGCTGATAGTACATGTATTTAACATATGCTGCTGTGACATGCTGACACTTGTAGTTCCATGTTCCACACAGCTAGTAGCGGTGAAACTAAAAGTGCCAGCATGACAGAGACAAAGTGCATTGAAATCTTCTAAACAAGGGTATAATAGCAAACACAGGATATCCGGTGACGTGACTCCAAGAGTTACCGCCGCAAAGGATTCCACAGTCCGTGGGTATGGTAAACGAAAATATTTATTCTTCAGTTAAAATACTCACAGGCAAAAAGAACAGATCCCTAACATGGCCAAGCTGAAACAGACGCTTTTTGGAGTCTTTGACTCTTGATCACTGTTATATTCTTGCGGGTTGGAGCCATCTTTAAAAACCCTTCTAAAACCAATAGTCATAGAAGGAAAGGTCACATGGTCCTAAATGGGAAACCTGGGTGGAAAGACATAGCTGTAACTACTGATTGAACGATAATAATACAGGTAAAAGAAACCTATAGTAAACACATAGTGACATGCATCAAAAGCTAAGATATGGCCGCATATATTAATAAGATATATATATATATATATATATATATACACATACATACATACACTATATGCAATGCAAAGCCATAATATAATATAACCCAAAATAAAATAGAACAATGATGTAATGTCAATATATGTACAGGCATAATCCCTCCGATAAGTCAAACCCTCAGGTTCTTCTAGTTCCCAGCTTTAGGATCCACTGTGCCTCCTTTGTCTTAGCACCTTAGTCCCCAATTCCCCCCTCTATATGGCATTTTATTGATTCAATTGCTAAAACTTTAAACCAGTTAAGTTTCCCCCCGTTGAAAATTTCAAAAAGTGTCTGGCTGCTCCTGACATCTGAGGCTTGTTGTTTGTGTATGCTGGTGATATGTTCCTTTATCCGTGTTTTTATTTTTCTTTTTCGTGCTGCCCACATATTTTTTTTATCACATTGTGTAAAATTCTAATGATATATATACAGGTGATGGCTATCACAATTGATGGGAAATTTACCTACAACAAAATTTTTGTTGTCTATTGTTGTCCTCAAACTCTATGTTTTTTTTTTTAGCAAAATTACATACTCCACAGCGGGATCCACCGCATTTAAAAAAACCTTTTTGGGATAGCCATACTTTTCCCGTACTAATGTTCTGTTTTGCATGTACACTAGGCGAAATAATATTCCCCAATGTCTGGCCCCTTTTAGGTATTATTCGTACCCCCTTACTTAAGATGGTAGAAAGGGTTTCATCTTGTCTCAGTATACTGAGATTTCTTTTGAATATAGATTTTATTTGGTTGTAATTTCTACTAAACTTAGTAGTGAAAGCAATTTTTTCAAATCCCCCTTGTTTCTCCTTATTAGTATCTTTTTGTATGGTTTCTAGCAATTGTTCTTGTGTTTTGTGTCCCACTTTTTTAATGGCTCTATCTATCTAATTTTTTTGTATCCTCTTCTTATTAATCTTTGTCCAATAGTTTTACCAGCCATCTCAAAATCCCTTTCTTCTGAACAAATACGCCTGGCCCTAATCATTTCCCCATATGGGATAGCCTTAATCGTGCTAGCAGCATGACAGCTGTTCGCTTTCAGGATGGTATTTCCTGAGTTTGGTTTTCGATAGAGATTGGACGTGATCTTACCTGTTTCCCCATTACCTATAAGGCATACACCCAGAAAAGGGACACTGTGTCTATATATGCGGCCATATCTTAGCTTTTGATGCATGTCACTATGTGTTTACTATAGGTTTCTTTTACCTGTATTATTATAGTTCAATCAGTAGTTACAGCTATGTCTTTCCACCTAGGTTTCCCATTTAGGACCATGTGACCTTTCCTTCTATGGCTATTGGTTTTAGAAGGGTTTTTAAAGATGGCTCCAACCCGCAAGAATATAACAGTGATCAGAGTCAAAGAACTCGAAACGGCGTCTGGTTTAGCTTGCCATGTTAGGGGGTCTGTTGCTTTTTGCCTGTGAGTATTTTAACTGAAGAATAAATATTTTCGTTTACCATACTCACGGACTTTGGAATCCTTTGCGGCGGTAACTCTTGGAGTCACGTCACCGGATATCCTGTGTTTGCTATTGTATTGCTGCGAGGCCAGCGGTTTGGCCCCCTTTCCGGGAGAGACGGAACAAAGGGAAGGACCCGCGCTATCCTACCCCAGGACTTTGGGCCCTTTTCCAGGGTGACCCCTGCATTTTTTTTTTTTATTGCATTTACGCTTTTGTTAGGGGGGCCCAGTAGGGGCTTTAAACCGAAAAAGGCTTTTTTAGCGCTATCGGGACCCGTTAGAAGTTTTACATTCACTTTTAGCGGCACAGCCCCAAAATTCCCCCTTCAGCCCTTACCCCACAGGGGAAATTTAAAAGGGCCATGTCCCCGGTTTGCGTCGGGGCCAAATTGGCGTCTGTTTTTAAAACTTGGATTTTAAAGGGCCAGCATAAATTTTTCAATGAAAAATTCACGGAAAACCCTTGGAAACAACTATTCATACTTTTGGGAAAAAAAAGCAAAGATCAAGGAGTTTTAAAAATTTGGTGGGATAAAAAAAAACACTAACCCCTTTATTTGGGAAAAGAAAAATTATTCCAAGAGGTGCGTCTGAAAAAAAACTGCCGACATTTGATACAACTGAAAAACCTTTAGCAAGGTGGAATTTTTTTCTTTCAGGGGTTTTCCCCGGGGGCTTTTAATAAAACCTAAAATAGGGGAAATTTTGAAAAAAAAAAGTTACTTAAAAGTTAAAAAAACCAAATTAAAGAATTTGGGGACCCAAAATCGATGAGTCAAAGAAATAGATAAAATAAATCCCAGCACAAATAAAATTTAAAAAAAAATCTGGAACCCCGAAAAAAAAAAATTTTCCCATCATGGAAAAATAAAAAAAAAAAAATATACTAGGACATTGAGGTTTATAGCACAAAAAAAATCTATCCCATGGGCCAAAGGTGGGGTTTTTCGGATAGTACCCTAGATCCATTTTAAAAAAAAAATTTGAGAAAAAATTAGCAAAAGATGGGGTCAGTTTTCAGAGTTTGGAAAAGTGTTGACAGTAACAAGCAAAGATAATGAAGAGCAAGATCTGAGGTTTTGGCATGCAACCCCCAAAAAAAATAAAAGAGATGTAAAAAAAGGGGAAAAAAGGAAAACCCAAAAAGGGGGAACAAAAAAAACCAAGCAAAAAGGAAAGTCGAAAGGAAACATTTGGCAAAAACAAAGGGGGGTGTACAAATAATTAATAAAGGTTTTCAAAAGTCTTTCTTTCCCTCCCCGCTACAGTGTTGACACGGGCCCTTTTTTTGGGTGTTTCCGCCCAAGGTTTAAATTTTGACCAAGATTTGTTTTTTGATTTATTCCCCCACTATAATGGTTTTAAATAAATTTTTTAAGGTTCCCAAACGTAAAAAAATATTTCTTCAATAGTGAAGAGAGAAAATTAAAATAAAAGGGTTTAACCCCCAAATTAACATCTAATAAATTTTTAAAAAATTTCTATTTTTTTAAAGAAAAAAGTCCCTTTGGAAAACAATGTTTGAGTTAGAAAAAGAAACAGTTATGGGGGCTTTTAAATTTAAAGGGGAAAATGGTCCATGGCCCAAACAAAAATTATACCCAATTTCCTGTTTTTCTTTCCATCAAGGCGGGGTTTCCCCGGCCCCAAAGGCTTTCCAGAAAGGGGGAAAACAAGTTTTGGTAGCGTTAAACAATAAAAAATCTAAAAAAAAAAAAGGGAAAACCATAGAAAAGCAACCTAACTTTGGTCTCAACTAAAAACAAAAAGGGAAATTTAAAAAAATTTATGGATTTTTTCAAAATTTAAAAAAAAAAAGCAGAAAAAGGGGGGGGGCCCGGTGGTAGTAATGGACATTGGTCTAATTATAGAAAAAAAGTTTTTGAAAATTTTAAAAAATTTAAAACCAAAAAAATATCGGAGACTCACAGAGAATCCCCCCCGTATTTCCCAATCAGCATTAAAAAACGTTTTCCCACAAGAAGGGATGGGGGCCTTTTGGGGTTTCCCTTAATTTAAAAAAAAGGGAAAAAAAAATCTTGGGAGATGTTCCCCCCCATCCCCAAATTTTTTTTGGGGGTTCACCCCCCGGGCCATAAAAATGTCTTCCCAACCCAATTTTTCCCTCCTATAAACTTGGCAACAATTCCCTTAATGAGCGCCCCGTACAAGGGGTGGATTTTAAATATCTGCAAACCCCTTGTTCAAAGGGCAACCAAGGGACATCAAGGATTTCTAAGTCCCTTCTCAAAAAAAAAACAAAATTTTTTTGGGGGAAAAAACCAAATTTCACTTGGGTTTAAAACGACGTAGTGGGACTTTATTCCCGTATAACCCCCTGAAGTTGCACTAAACCCCTCTTTCTTTTTTTTGAGGAACCACAGCGGGTTTTGATACCCAATTTCAGGTTTTTTTTCTTAAAGGCTGTGGAATACCCTTTTAAAAAAGCAAATTTTTTTCAAGTTTGAGGGCCAAAAATATTATTTACAATTTGAGGGGGCCCCTATGGGAGCCACCCTTTTTTACCCTCTTTTGGCCATTATCCAAGGCTGGGGGGGAACATCATTCCCTCTACAATGGAAAAACAAAAACCCCTTTTTTGGATGTATAGTGTGGTATTTGGGGGCCCACATCACGACCCCCCTGTTGGTGTGGGGTCGCGATGTGGCGCCAAAACCCCCGCTTTTTTTTTAAAACAAACAATTTTAAATCCATTTAATTTTGGAAAAGGGCAAAAGTGTCCCTTTTTTGGATGTATGCCTTATTTGGGAATGGGGGAAACAGGTAAGATAAAGTCCAATTTTATTCCCAAAAACCCCAAATCAGGAAAAAACCACCTGAAAAAAGGAAAAAGTGTTCCCTGGCTGCCCAGCACGATTAAGGCTATCCCATTGGGGGAAAAAAAGTTTTGGGCCAGGGTTTTTTTGTTCTGAAAAGGAAAAAAGGGGTTTTAAGATGGCTGGTTTAAAAAAAATTGGACAAAGATTAATAAAAAGAGGATACGGGACTTTGGGGAATATTATTTCCCCTTTAGTGTACATGCAAAAAGAACATTAGTAGGGGAAAAGAAATGGCCTATCCCAAAAAGGTTTTTTAAAAATGCGGTGGATCCCGCTGTGGAGTTGAAATTTTCCCAAAAAAAAAAAAAAAAACAGAGTTGGGAGGACAAAAAATTGGGACAAAAAAAAATTTTGTTGTAGGTGAATTCATAAATTTTTTGAACCCCTTTAATGTATATTTTTAAAATCATAGAATTTACAAAAAAGTGTAAAAAAATATGGGGGCCCGCACGATAAAAAATTTAAAAAACCGGAAAAGGAAAAATTTCCCCCCCCAACCAGCATACCAAAACAACAGCCCCCAGTTTGTCGGGGAGAAAGCCAGAAATTTTTGGGAAATTTTCCCACCAAAGGGGACTTAATTTTTTAAAAGTTTTATGCAATTAAAATTTTTTAATAAATGCCCATAAAAGGGGGGGGGAATTTGGACAAAGGGGGCCCCTAAGACAAAGGGAGGCACAGGGTTTCCTAAAAGGGGAAAAACCTTAAAAAGGGACCTGAGGGTTTAAATTTTATGGGAAGGATATGCTGTACATATATTTTATTACTTTCTTTTTTTATTTTTAAAAGGTTTGAAATTATATTATGGTTTTTGTTTTTGCATTTGAGTATATATATATATTTTATACACTCAGGCCACTTTATTAGGTTCCCAGCCCAACTGCTCGTTAACATTTTAATTTTAACCCACCCCAATCCCCATGGCGGAATCAGTGCTTTTTGGATGTGGGACATGGTGGGGACAATCTCCTCCCAGTTAAAAACGAGTTTCATTTATGGGGAAGAAAGGTGATTTGAGTGCCTTTGAACTTTAGGAGGGTTGGGGTTGGTGCCGAAGGGCTGGCCCTTAGTATTTCAAAAAACCCCCTGATCTCCTGGGATTTTCACGCCCCAACCATCTTAGGGGTTTTTAGGGGAATTTTTCCGAAAAAGAAAAAAAAAATATGAGCGGCCAGTCCTGTGGGGGGAAAAAAAGCCTTGTTTATGTTTGAGGTCAAAAAGGGGAATGGGCCCGAAAGGTTCGAGCTTGTGATAGGAAAGGCCCAAAATTGACTAAATAGCCCCCCGTTACCCAACCCAAGGGAGGCCCGGGAAAAAGCATCTCTGAACGACGTACGGGCGAACTTTGAGGCAGATGGGCTTTTCAGCAGGGAGAAGACCCCCCACCCCCCGGGGGGGCCCCCCTTTCAGTTTTAAAAAAAGGAAAAAATGAGGCTCCCCAAAATTTTCCCAAAAACTCATCGAAATTGGCAGTAAAGATTGGAAAAAATGCTGCCTGGTTGATGAGTCTCCCTTTTCTGCTGCGACTTTTGGGGTTGGGGGGGTCAGAATTTGGCCGTCAACAAAATGAAAGCTTTTGGAAACCCTTCCTGCCTTTTTATCAAAGGTTCAGGCTGGTGGGGGTGGGTTTTATGGTGTGGGGAATTTTTCTTTGGGAATTTTGGCCCCCTTGGTACCCAAATTTAGCATCGTTGCAAACCCCCTTTTGGAATCTATGCCGAAGAATTTAGGCAGTTTTTGAAGGCAAAGGGGGGGCCAAAACCCCTTTTCTAGGGATGGTGTTACCCCAATAAAGTGGCCCGGGCGAGTTTTATATCCTCTTTTTAAAAATATCGGGGCCCCCCCCCATCTTAGCTTTTGATGCATGTTCCCCTATTTTGTTTACTTTAGGTTTTTTTTACCCGTATTTTTAGTTCAAAACGTTGTTACAAGGGTATGTTTTTTCCAAACCCCGGTTTTTCCCCTTTAAAAACCCTGGAACCTTTTTCCCTTTATGGCTATTGGTTTTAGAAGGGTTTTTAAAGATGGCTCCAAACCCCCAAAGAATAAACCAAGGGGAATTTTAAAAAGGGCCCAAAAACTCGAAACGCCCCTTTTTGTTCAGCCCTTTCCATGTTAGGGGGGTTTTTGGGTTTTTGGCCCGTGAGTATTTTTTAATGAAGAAAAAATATTTTGTTTTCCATCCCAAAGGACTTTGGGGAAACCTTTGCCCGGGGATAACTCTTGGAGTCCGTCCAGGGGTATCCTGTGTTTGTATTGTATTGCCGCCCAAGGCAGCGGTTTGGTCCGTACGGGGAGAGGGCGGAAAGAAACAAGGACCCGCGCTTTTCCTACTCAAAACTTTTCCAAATTTTTTTCCCGGTGAGCCTGCAAATTTTTTTGTTTTTTGAAAATAAAGCTTATGTAAACAAGGGGGGTTGACATTCCAAAAAAAATGTAAAAGGGGGGTTAAATCTTTCCCCGCCCTATCCAAAAAAAAATTTTTTTTTTTTTTTTGCTGGAGTTAATTTACAAATGTAATTTTGAACTTATACTTTATACAAATTTAAATTAAAAAACCCCAAAACCTTTTTTTTATACCGTTGGTAACCTGGGGACTGCCTGTATTACTGCCACTTTGATAATATATTGGTCAGCTCATCTTTATTTAAATCATCTAGCTTTTTTTCTACAGTCATCTTTACATTTAAAATTTTGTTTACGGTTCTAAATAATTACATACAGTACTGTGCAAAAATTTAACGCTGGTGTAAAAAAATAGCTGCAAAGTAAGTGTGCTATTGGTTAATTTTTTTTATCAATTAACAAAAAAGAAATTAAAATCTAATAAAACAAACATAATAGAACAAATAAAGTCCTATTTGGACAATGTTTTCACTATTTCCTGATGGCACAAGCTTCCCATGCAGGACACAAAAACGGTCCCTCCCAAAAAGAACATATCGCCGGCAACTAGAGCAAATAGGACTATGTTTGTTTTATTAATGTTTATGGCGACTATGTTGCGGTATCTGTTGGTGTACATTTTTTCAACGTAGTGAGAAAAGACATCTACTCGGAAATATGATAAATTTTGTTATAAAGGTTAAAAGAAACTTATTTAATCTTGTGAAAAGGTGACTACGGCGATACATGATTAATTTATATAAGTATTGTGATAAAACATCTGATATAGTGCTAGAAGGAAAGTGTATTCCTTCCAGATACCTTCTCTGGATGAAGGAGCAGAGGAGAACATACCTGAGAGGTGATTAATGCCTTAAAGTCTAGGACTGTTTTGGACTTAAGGACAAAGCCCTTTTTTTAAATCTGACGTGTCACTTTATCTGGGAATAACTTTTTAATGGTTTTACCTATTCATGTGATTTTGAGACTGTTTTCTCATGACACATTGCACTTTAAGTTAGCAATTAATACTGGTCAAAACAATCCTTGTTTATTTGTGAAAAGTATCAAAATATTGTGAAGATTTGGAAAAATTTGCCATTTTCAAAGTTTAAAAATGTCTGCGTGTAAGACAGATAGTTATACCCAACAAAATAGTAAATAATGAACATCTGCCATATGTCTACTTTATGTTGGCATATTTTTTTTTTTATTTTTTTTTTATTTTTTAGGACATTCGAGGGCTCTTAAATTTTGTACCAAATTTTAACATGGGATGGAAACATTATTCTCCCACTATACAAGTCACTGGTTAGACTACACATGGAATATTGTGTACAGTTTTGTGCACCAGTTCACAGGAAAGACATTGTAGAGCTTGAACAGGTACAAAGGCGGGCAACAAAAATAATAAAAGGACTGGGTGAACTACAATACCCAGAAAGACTAGCAAGATTAGGATTATTTAGTTTAGAGAAAAGACGGCTTCGGGGGAAATAATAAAATTTTTTTTTAAAAATATTTTAAAAGGGGTCAATATGGAGATCTCCCCTTAAAGTTTGTATTTATACCCGGGGACTGTATCCAGAAAATGGGGGCATCCCATAGGGTCCCATAGTCCCATTGGGTTTTGGGGAAAAAGAAAGTTTCAAATTTAAAATAGAAAGGGATTCTTTACGTTAGAGCAGAAAGACTGTGGAACTTTTCTGTGGGGGTTTCCCCCGGGTTCTGGTCCCCGGATGTAGGAGGTTGGGCGAGCGCCCCGGGCCCCCCAACGTATACGCCTCTGTTCAAAAACATGACAAGGAAATATTCGGGGAGACATGGCGGCCCCCCATCTCTGCCACCGTCCCCGCCATTTTCCCCCCAAATCCAAAAGGGACACCCAATAAGCACAATAAAAAACGGGAAAAAGAACAGGGATTTCCCCCCTTCAGGAGGGGGAAAAAGGCTTTAAAACATACCCAAACTCACCCCATTGCACAGCTTAAAGGGCCGAAAAGCTGGGCCCTTTCTGAAAAACCCTGGGGGCCCTTAAAAAACGGGTTTTCGCCCAAAAATAACTGGGGAAAATTGTGGGGGTCCCGGGGAATCTTTTTGGCGGCTCAAGACCTCCCACACTCTGGGGAAAAACCCCCGGGATTCCAAAATCCTGGGCCCTTTCCCCCATCCCTGCCGTTTTTGAGAGACCCCATCGCTTTGGCCCCTTTTCTTGCGTTCATCTCCAACTGCTGACCCCAAAACCAAAGCCTGCTTTCCAGCTTGAGGGAAAATTCCACGGGCAGTGGATTGTAAATATCTGGATTTCAACGATAAGGGGCCCCATCTTCCGTGTTTAAAAAAATAAAAGTCAGCCTAAGAGGTAAAAGGGCAGTAGAACCCTCATATTGGGGAGGGCTTCTCGGTTTTAAAATTTTTTCCAAAAGAAACGCAGGGGTTTTCTCTTTGTGCCCCGCTTTTCCCATCGCCAACATGAAAAATTTGGCCTTGTCCTCCCCAGTTACACTCCAAAGTTTCCCACTCCGATGGACCCCGGGTCCGTTTTTACACCCCAAATCCGAAGCGAAAAAGGCCCCAGAGTTCATAAATTTTTCCCGTCGACGTTTCCCAACCATCTTTGTCTCCAAATTTCTTCCCCGAAAAGGAAAGAACGTGGATACTGACTGGACTGGGGTTTCCCCTTTTAATCTAAATCCATTTTCACCTCAAAGGGGCCTCTCCTAAAGCCCGGGCCCCCAAAATTTCCCAAGCGGGGAAATTACGGGGCCCTGGGGACATGTTTTTTAAAGTCTTCTTTTACCCTTTTTCTTTACCTAGTTTTTTTTTTTTAACTAGGTTTTCAGCGCCACGATCCCTTAAATTTTTCAAAAACTTGTTCTTAAAAACTATCTACAGTATGCGGTTTTCTCTTGTTGTTTAAATTTAAAGAAATTTTTGGGAGTTTCTTTTATGTTCCCCCCTCTGTATCACTGTGATTGGGGGTTTTTTGGGGAGGGGGGAAATCGGTTTTTGGGCTTGTCTATTTGTTTGTTTTTGTTTTTTTCTCCCCCTACATTTGGGGGAAAAAGGGAAAGTTGTGGCAAGTTTTTGTTGGAGGCCCCTTTGGGTTTTTTGGGGAACCTGTCAATTGTGCTTTTTGTTATTTTTTATTTTTTTTTTTGTTTTGGAAATTCTTGGGTCTTGCTGTTTTAAAATTTTTTTCCAGGAGAAAAGTGATTCTGAGGAACTGATTGGGCCCCTTAGTTTTCCCTTTGGGGGGAGCCCTTTTTTTACCTTCCCCTTATTTTACTTTCTTTCCCCACGTTAAATATGGGGGCCTTTAGTCTCCTGGAAGGGCCAATGGATTGAGTCCCCTTTTTAAAAAAATTTGATTTTTGCGCACCTTTTAAAAATCAAAAGCGGGATATTCCCCGTTCCCCAAGGATCCCCTAAAAGGAAACCCCAACTTTTTTGGGCCCTTTAAAACCGTTTATGGGTTGGGGCAGCCCTTTGGGTTTCCCCGTTTTTTGACAAAAAATGGTGGGGGGAAATTTTTTTGATACAAAAACCTTTCCCACTGAAATTTGCAGTCATCAAAAAGGGACACTAAAGGCCCGATGGTTCAAGTTTTCTCTCTAAAAATTTTTCCCAAAATGATGAAAATGTCTTTCTAAAACGTTTAGGGCCCCTCAAAAAAAAACCAAAGGGGGTTTTCTTTAAAAATCCCTAACTGACCAAAAACCAAAGATCCCTGGCCACATAAAATAGTGGGAGGGAAAATTTTCAATTTTAGTATTAAAACCCATGGAAAATCGGAAAAATTTCTCTATTCGGGTCTCCCCAAAAACCCCCTTTTAAAATTCCCATTTAAATTCTCCCAAATTTTTCTTCGGATGCTGTTTTAAACGGATGTTTTTAGAGACATTTTTCCCCCTGATGCTTGAGGTACTCCTTCTCTAAACCCGCACGACTTTATTTGCGAATAGGCAAATTTCCTACTTTCCGCTCGGTTTATGCGGGAGAGTAGAGTCCTGCGGAAAAAGGTTTGGGGGTTTTGATTTTCGACCCATTCCCCCTAAAGTTTCCAACTTTCGAGTTTCCCCCTAGAGGGGGATTTTTTTTTTGGGTTTCCCATCCTATTTTGGGGGGTGATGGGGGATTTTGTTTATCCTTTGGGGGGTGGTGACTTAAATTTCCTGCGAGATAATCCCAGGGGAAAAGGTCCTTTTGGTTTGTAAAAAAAGGCCCAAAAGGGGGTTCTAAAAGGGCCCGGGAATACTGGCCCATAAAAGAAAAAGAAAAAAAAATTTTCCCTCCCCAAAATTTTTAACCCCTTGGGGGAGCAGCTTTGGGACAGGCCTACACTACTTTTCTCTCCAATCCCTTTCCCCATCCCTCAAAAACCCTTTTGGGTTCAAGCTAAAACCCGAAGAAGATGGGTTGAACACAGGGGGATTCCCAAACGTTCAGCTTTTAGAGGGGTAAAAAAATGTTCAGGTTTTGGGAATAAGTTGGGGGGATTTTAGCTAATCAACCCAAAGTTATTAGAGACTTTTACGCCTCCCCCATATACTCAGAAAACCCTGAAACCCGTTAAACCCCCCCCGGGGCCCGGTTTTACTAACCCTTACTTCCTCTTTGTTCCCCCACGAAGATAAATATTTCTTAACAAGTCGATAAAACATAAAGTTTCCCCCCCAGCGGGTTTTTCCAAACGAATTTTTATAGAATCCCTTTCAAAAGAAAAAATTACCCCCTTATTGACCCGAAATATTTTAACCTATTTAGGTAGGGGCCCCCTATTCCCCGGAAAATCAACGCTGCCCTTTCTTTTAAGGTTTAAAACCCATAAAAACCCGGGGAAAGGGGCTTCCCCTCATCCATCGTCCAATATCACTTAAACAATTTTTGTTTTTCAAAAAAAATCTCTAAAAAACTTTGCAGATAGAAAATTTTGGGCTCATCCTTCCCAAAAATTTTTTCCCGGAGCCCAAAAAAGGTTTTGTTCCAAAAAGGGAGGGAAGCGGTCTCCAATATCCGCCAAAAGGTTTTTTCGCCGGTTTTTAGAGGAGATTGGATTGTCGCCCAGTCGCACCCTTTGGGGCTCCAGATGTTCCCCCTCGTTTGACGTAGAAGAAAGGGTTTGACAGGGTCAGCTGGGGATGGCTGGATGCGGTTTTAGTTTAATTTGGCTTCCGGGCCCCTTTTTTGATCTTTTTCTCCTCCCTTTACTCTTCTTTTCCCCCAGCGCAAATCCCACACCACAGGTTTTTTTAAAGAAAAACCCTTTTACCTAAGGAGAGGGAACCCCGTCAAGGATGTCCCTTAAACACCTTATTTTTTCAAAAATTTTTTTCAAAAAACCCCTTTTCCAAAGGGTCTTGAATTTCACCCACCCAAATTAATTAAAGGGATAATTAGGCGGCCAAACCCGGGGTTTTTTTTAAAATTTCCCCCTTGCTGTGATTTTTCTCTTTTTTTCTCTTTAAACCCCTTTACTGGGTTTAGTGGCTCTGGGTTGTTTTTAAAGCTTTGGCCTTTTTTTTGGGTTTTAAGGGTTTTTTGGGGGCCAAAATCGGGATCCCGGTTTATCCCTTCCCAAATTAAAAAAATTTAATTCTTGGGGGCCCCCTTTTTTGGCAATTTTAAAAACAAATACTTAGGCAAATTTTTTAGGTTTAAAACTCCCGAATCCATTTATCGTCTCAAATTTTCCACCACTTTTCTTTTAAAAACTCAAAAGAGGCCCGGAACGATTGGGGCAAATTCCCTTTCCTCTCTTAGCAAAAGGCCCCCTGCTTAAAATGATTTACTTTTTTAAAAAATTTTATCTTTTACAAATGGTTCCCGTCCTTTTTTTAGAAAATAAAGATATTAAAATTTCTCCAAATCTTCCCCCTTTTTTCTTTCTTGTGGAACAAAAAAAAGAACGAATTGCTCTAAGATTTTCCCCCCCAGGGGACTCCGGAGGTTTGAACCTACCGGATTAAGGCTAAAATTTTTTCTTGGGAAGTCTAATTTGGAAAAAACAGTGTTTAAAATGGGTTTAATTTAAAACCCCAAAAATACTCTAATTTTGCCCTTTATCCGCCCTTGGCCCTTTTCCCGGGGCGCTCCCAAACCCCCGCTTCATGTCAAATTTTGGGCTTCCCCAAAAGGGGGCGAAACACAGTCTTCTTTTGAAACATACCATAGGAGCCTGGAAGGGGAGCAGATCCTTGCTATCCTTACCATACCAACTTAGTAGGTATCTTTTGCTAGGTGGCCATCCTGAATTCCAAGCGGGATTAGACAACCCCCAGTTCAAACGCTGGAGAGATAGGGGAATAGTGCATTTCTCCCAACTATTTGATACCACACTCCAAAAAATGTATTCTCTTACAGAATTTCCACTTCTTGGCTTTTTGGCAAGTTTCAGCATTTCTCAAAAGTAAATTTGCCTCATTTGTGCATTTTCGACAAAAAATATTCGATGACATCATTGGCCCCCTCCCCTCTCCTACTCCTTCCTTATCTACGCTTTATGCAGGGCTTCGAAATAACAAAAGTGATAAAGCTCCCCCTAAAACCTTCACCAAATGGGAAAACTGTATCCGACCAGGATATCTCTGGGAAAATCCTACAAGGGTGGTGGGCCGTCTGTAAACACATTGTCAATGAGAAGTGGAAGGACAGCTACTTCAGAATCGCTCATTCAGCCATATTTGGGTTCAGTATCCCCCTCCACCCCAACTGTCCCAACCGTCTAACAGCATGTCCTAAATGTGCTGCCCCTTGCAGAGATTTTCTACATAGTATCTGGTCCTGTAACGCTACTGCAGATTTCTGGGATGAATTGGTGAACACTCTCAATTCCTTCCTACAAGCTGATTTAAGCCTTGACCCGGTTCAGCTGTTATTCCACAACCTCCCAAACCATTGTAAGAATCTCCCACTCTTGCACATCTTTCAATTAACGTCCAAGAAGTGATCTGCTCCGTCAAACACCATCTAGAGATGGATAAACTGGACACTATCAGAACCAAAGAGACCCAGTCCTCCAACTTCTTTAAAAAATGGGGAGATTTTATAAAAACCTTCTACACTTCTGATGAGATTAGGAAAGTCATGAAGCCTTTCGTTTACACCTCCTGGTATCTTACTTCCCGTCTAGAGGGTCAACTGGGTCGATTAGAAGTTGGAAATCCACCCACTTGACTCATCTTCATCTTCCCGCTGTGAGAACTGCCTTTTCCTACGAACGCGATTCCCATCTATGGTTCCCACCCGACCTCCAGCCAAGGAGCCATAACCCTCACTGTATTATATATTATACCTCAACTCTGATTCCGGAGCAGACCACTCCCTTTAGTAACCCCCATCCTGGATAAACCGATTTAGTGTATTAATATGACCCAAGTGCGAGGTTATAGTTTATGGTTTATTTTGGTTTTGTGCTTAATTTATTTTTTTTTTTGGGGCTAGCATTCTATGATTTGCCAGTGCATAGAGTCTCAGCTTTACCTCATAATTGTGTTAACTCTATTGTCTATATATAGGTTATTTGGTGATTTATATTTTGACTGAAATCTCTAACGATTTACTTTTTTATTCCTATGATGACATATATATTTTTTTTTTTTTGTATGTTTTAAGCTGACGCTACCTTGTTTTTCTTGTGCCCAATTCTGTTATATATATATATATATATATATATATTTAAAACTTTGAATAAAAATTATGTTTAAAAAAAATAAAAGAGGAAATTGTCATGGTGAGTTCAAAAAGGGTTTGGATGCATTTCTGGAGCGTAATAATATAACAAGTTATAGTGACTAGGATTCTGGAGAGGGGTCGTTGATCCAGGGATTTATTCTGATTGCCAGAAGGATTTTTTTCCCTAAAATGAGGACAATTGGCTTGTACCTCATGGGGGTTTTTGCCTTCCTCTGGATCAACACTAGCAAAATAGGCTGAACTGGATGGACGTCTGTATTTTTCCGGCCTAACAAACTATGTAACATTTTCAAGAAAATTTGCAACACAGATTTTCTTTTTAAGAATCAGTCCAATTCTGACATGGCTTTGAGGGCCCTGTAATGTTAGATATGCCCATAAATGACTCCATTGACTGCATACCTCAAAGTATTCAAATAATGCTTAGAAAGTTTGTTAACCCGGTGTTTCACAGAAGTTAAAGCAAAGAAGAGGTGAAATTTCAAAATTTAACTTTTTTGCAGATTTTCAATTTTTATTTATTTTATTTATTATTTACTGGTCCACAGTAAACGGTAACATGAAAATGCAACTCAATATTGATTTCCCCGATTCTGACGTTTTTAGAAATATCCCATATGTGGTCCTAGTGCGCTATTTGACTCAACCACAAGCCTCAGAATAGGAGGAGCACCTATTGGATTTTGTAGTCTCATTTTCATTAGGCTATATTTAAGGCACCACTACAGGTTTGCAGATATCCTAAGGTAATAAAACTAAAAAAAAAAAAACCTCTAAGAAGACCTAATTTGGGAAACTACACCCCTTAAGAAATATATCCAGGGGTGTAGTGAGTATATGGACCCCACAGGTGTTAAGACATTTTTTTAAGCTTTAGGCTGTGAGAATGACAAATTTTATTTTGTATAAAAAACCGAGAGCGATACTCAGTCATTCGGCTTACTAAAAGGCCAAGAGTCTGAACAGGACTCAAAGAAGTGCAAACACCTCCAAGAACACTAAAATATCATTAAAATTGTTATATTTATTTGAAGTTACGCACTACGTGTTTGTTGGAACTTCAAATAAATATAACTATTTTAATTACATTTTATTGTTCTTGGAGGTGTTTGCACTTCTTCGAGTTCCGTTCAGATCTTGGGCTTTTAGTAAGCCGAATCAACAGGGATCTCTCTCTATTTTTTATATATTGCTTTTTCTGATGTCACTCCACCAGGACTGACTTGGACATTGGGACCAGCAGAAATACCACCTATACCGGTCTACACCGGCATTGTGCTTTTCGGAGTGTTGTGCCTCCTGCAATTAGTGCAACTTTACCAGGTGAGTACATATATTATTTGTACTCCCTATACTTGGTATTTACTAGAACACACAAGGGTGCGCTCCTCCTCTCTGACCCTTCTCTTTTCTCACTGCCTTTGAATAATTTTTTTTTTTCCAATAAAATGCAGTTTTGGCTGAAAATGTTTCCTTTTCACAAGGAATCGTGGAAAAAAAAAAGCCCCCCAAAATTTATTACACAATTTTTTCCAACTTCGGCAATATCCTATATGTGGGTATAAACTTCTGTTTGAGCGCATAGTAGGAGATACAAGTAAGGGAGCGCCATTTCGCTTTTGGAATGCAGATTTTGGAGGGTGCCATGTCCCATCTACAAAGCCCCCAAAGTACCAGAACAGGTAAAACCTTCCAGAAGTCACCCCATCTTGGATTCAATACCCCTCTGGGATCTCACGTAAGGGTATATTGTGCATTTTGGGTCCAAAGGTGCGCAACAGTTTTTTTTAGATTAGGACCATGAAAATAAAATAAAAACACCTGCAGTTCTGCCATTGTTTTCTGGGCTTAATTTTTACATTGTTCGCCATGCAATATAAATAACATGATAACTTTACTATGTGGGTCGGTAAAAGTTTTGCTACTTTTACACAATATAAATGAGTTTGTAAAAAATTGTGTTTTTATGTTGTCATAGTCTGACAACCATAATATTTTTACTTTTCTGTATATGGAGCTGATTAAAGGCTTGTTTTTAGCGGGATGAGTTAACCTTTTCATTGGTACTATTATGAGGTTCATATGACGCTTTGATCGCTTATCAAGGTTTTTAGAAGGCAGAATGAACAAAATACAGCAATCTTGGTAGTGTTTTATTTTATTTTTTTACAGTGGTCACCCTGCGGTAGAAATGACATGACCACTGTACTCAGAAGATCAATATGATTACAGAGATACCCAATTTGTATATTTTTTTTTTGTTTCACTGCTTTTACACAATAAAAACACTTTTTATTTAGAAAAGAAAAGACGTTTTTGCATCACTATAGTCTGAGAGACATAACTTTTTTATTTTCCTATGTACTGAGCTGTGTAGGGGCTTGTTTTTCCCAGGCTGAGTTGACGTTTTTATTGGTATCATATTTGGGGGATACATGGAGACACATGACTTTTTGATTGCCTTTGAATCTGTTTTTGGAAGGCAGGATGAAGAAAATACGGCAATCCTGGTAGTGTTTTTTATTTTTATGTTTTACAGCGTTCTCTGTGCAGTGTATGTGACATGTTAGTTTTAAGCTATGTTCACACGGTGTCTTTAAGACCATGTTAGACCTGGTCAGTGATGCAATACCATAGATGCAATATCCATGAAGTGCAATTCCATAAGTGTGACTTCAGAATTAATACCAGAATTGAAGCCAGAAATGACCTTAAGGTAACCATTAGATTAGTCTGTTTTATAGCCTTACCACCACCACAATGCACTTCTATGCCACTATCATCACTACCTCCCTATTCCTCAAACTCCTTGCCTATCCTTACACACCCACACTGGGCAACGACTTCCATATCTCCCCGTCTATCCTACCCTCACACCTGACCTCTACTCTCCTCCTCTTTCACAGCATTAAAACTTCTCTCACCAAACCTACGCAACCCCCTTTTGCTCTATCCCACACACACCTTCTCACACTCTCCCTGCTTCTCCTTGCTGCTGGGGACATATCCCCCAATCCCGGGCCTTCTCAACACATCCCCACTTTTATTTCACCTGCCCCTTACAGGCCAAGAAGCACAAACTCCCATAACCCTTAAATATAAGCTCGTTCCCCTCAACCCCGCTATACCTATCCCTATGTCTGGAGCTCTCTGGAATGCACGTTCTGCGGGCAACAAGCTTCCCTTCATCCATGACCTCTTCATCTCCCGCAACCTATCCTTCCTTGGACTAACAGAAACCTGGCTGACACCCTCTGACACAACCTCCCCTGCTGCACTCTCTTATGGTGGGCTTCAGTTTACCCACACCCCCCGCTCTGGAAGTTAACATGGCGGTGGTGTCGGCCTTCTTCTGTCAGATACCTGCTCTTTTGTCCGCATTCCACCACTACCTCCCTCACCCTCCCCTCCTTCCGAGGTGCACTCTGTCGCATCTCTACCCCCCCCCCCCCCAAACCTCCAAGTGGCTGTTGTTTATCGTCCCCCAGGCCCTGCCACCACCTTCCTTGACCACTTCACTTCCTGGCTCCTCCACTTTCTCTCCACTGACATCCCCACTATTATCATGGGGGATTTCAACATCCCAATCGACACCCCCTGCTCCACTACGAACAAACTCCTGTCACTCTCCTCTTCCTTCGGCCTCACCCAGTGGACCTCTGGAGCCACTCATAAAGATGGACACACACTGGACCTCACCTTCACCCACCCCGGGCCTCTATCTAACACCTCAATCTCTCCTTTACCCATCTCTGACCACAACCTGCTCACATTCTCCACCAATTCCACCCCACCAGCCCCCCCAGCCCCAAATCTACTGCTCCCCCATAGAAACCTACAACACCTTAACCCCTGCACTCTCTCTGAATCTCTTTCCCCCTCTCTACCATCTGCTCCTTTACTGACCCAGATGCAGCCACCACGTTCTACAACCACACAATCAACTCCACTCTTGATCCTGTCGACCCCCTCACACACAACAGAACCCTCAGAATCAACAGACAACCCTTCCACACAGACTCCACCAAACGGCTGAGGCGAGCTTCTAGAGTTGCTGAACGCCACTGGAAGAAAACTCGCTCCACTGCTGACTTCACCTTATACAAACAATCACTGCATACATTTAAATCTGCACTCGCATCAGCCAAACAGGACTACTTCACCAATCTCATATCCTCCCTGTCTCACAACCCCAGACAACTGTTCAAAACCTTCAACGCTCTCCTCCGTCCACCTGCACCCCCTCCCCCATCTCTCCTTTCACCAGATGACTTCGCCACTCACTTCCTAAGATCAATCTCATCAGACAAAGTTTCTCCCCACAGTCCCCATCTCTTCAATCTATCGCTAACCTCTAGCATCTTTCCGTCTGCCTTTAAACATGCGACCATCACACCCATCCTCAAGAAACCATCTCTTGACCCCTCTTGTCTGTCCAACTATCGCCCCATCTCACTGCTTCCATTCGCCTCTAAACTCCTAGAGCAACACGTCTATCTTCAACTTTCCTCCCATCTCTCCACCAACTCTCTCCTTGACCCGCTCCAATCAGGCTTCCGACCCCACCACTCTACAGAAACCGCCCTAACCAAAGTCACAAACGACCTAGCAACTGCCAAAGCCTCACGCCACTACTCTGTGCTTCTTAGACCTTTCCTCTGCCTTTGACACTGTTGACCACTCACTCCTCATACAAATCCTCTCCTCCCTCGGCATCACGGACTTGGCCCTTTCCTGGATCTCCTCCTACCTCACTGATCGGACATTCAGCGTCTCTCACTCACGCACCACCGCCTCCTCTTGCGCGCTCTCTGTGGTGTCCCCCAGGGTCAGTCCTGGCCCACTACTTTTTCTATCTACAACTATTCGTCTGGGTCAACTAATTAGCATCGCATGGCTTTCATTACCACCTGTATGCTGACGATACCCAACTCTACATCTCCGGCCCAGATATCGCTTCTCTTCTCTCCCGGATCCCTGACTGTCTGTCGTCCATATCCTCCTTCTTCTCCTCCCGTCTCCTAAAACTAAACGTGGAGAAAACTGAATTCATCATCTTCCCACCGTCCCACTCCATCCCTCCACCTGATCTCTCTATCACAGTCAACGGCTCCACTCTCTCACCGGCCCCTCAAGTCCGCTGCCTTGGATAACCCTTGACTCCATCTGTCCTTCAAGCCGCACATCCAAGCCCTCACCTCCGCCTTGCCGCCTCCACCTGAAAAACATCTCTCGCATCCGTTCATTCCTTAACTTCGAAAGCACAAAATGCTAGTCCATGCCCTCGCCATCTCACGCCTAGACTACTGCAACATCCTTCTCTGCGGCCTCCCAGCTAGCACCCTCGCTCCCCTCCAATCCATCCTTAACTCTGCTGCCCGTCTTATCCACCTCTCTCCTCGCTACTCCCCTGCCTCTCCCCTCTGTCAAACCCTTCACTGGCTTCCCATTGCCCAGCGAATCCAGTTCAAGTTAATAACCTTGACCTACAAGGCTCTCCATAACCTCTCCCCTCCATACATATCTGCCTTAGTCTCCAGATATCTCCCCTCACGCAATCTCCGCTCCTCACAGGACCTTCTTCTCCGCTCTCCCCGTGTCAACTCCTCACATAACCGTCTCCAAGACTTCTCCCGTGCTTCCCCCATACTCTGGAACTCACTGCCCCAACACCTCAGACTCTCCCCACTCTCACCAGCTCAAAAGCAGCCTGAAAACCCATCTCTTCAGGATTGCCTATAACCAACAATAACCCTACTGTCACTACACTATCCGAAATCATGTCTGCCCCTCACCTTCTGTCTCTTACCACCTTCCTTGTAGACTGTAAGCCCTCACGGGCAGGGACCTCTCTCCTTCTGTACCAATTGTTAGTTAGTAATTTGTCACCTTTGTACTTGTTTGACCTATATTATGTATGAAACCTGAATGTACAGCGCTCTGGAACCAAGGGCGCTCAAATATAAATAATAATAATAATAATAATGTTTCAGGGCATAATTGTGCTGAAATGTGCCCCGAAATACGCCTGTAATTATGGTAATTTATAGCTCCCAAAGAGATGGAGGACAAAGTGAGGGAGCTCCATCTTTCAAACTACTTAGCTGCCACGATCGCTGTTGACCGCGACAACTAAGGCGTTAATCCTGCCAGAAACAGAGATATCTCCGCTCCCTCCGATAACTGCAGGACCCTGACTGCCAATCGCCTTTTTCACCTCACTGGATTGACTTGAACCCTTTTTACATTGCAAGGTTCAGTGAGTCACATATGAATTGCTACATCCAATAGATTGCTACATCCAGTAGAGGGCGCTGGAGAGTTTAGCTCTTTTCCCATAAGCTTTTGCTATATGCAAATACCTAGTGGGCATCTTCTTTCCATACTGATTTGCCAGCTCTCTTTCAATAAACAAAGGGCATCCCTCTTTAAAATAATTTGCACAAAAGGAAATAAAAAAAAACATGGTACCTATATAGTGTAGCTATTCAACAGTAGTTAATGGAAAAACAAATGTTAACTAACTACAGTTGTGCAGAACCAGGCTGGATGAAACACCCTGTAACCATTGCTGGAAGAACACAAGTGCGGTGGTGGCATCATTATGATCTGGGGATCGTTTTTTGTGGAATTCCCCAGGCCCACTCATTCATGTGGAATCCATCCATGCAAATCATGTATATCCATACATATAGTTTCATAGTTTGTTAGGCCAAAAAAAGACAAGACGTCCATCCAGTTCAGCCTGTTGTGCTAAGGTGTTGATCCAAAGGAAGGCAAAAAACCCCATGAGGTAGAAGCCAATTGTCCTCATTTTAGGGAAAAATCTGGCAATCGGAAAAAACCCTGGATCAATGAACCCTCTCCAGAATCCTAGACACTATAACTTGCTATATTATTACATTCCAGAAATGCATCCAAACCCTTTTTGAACTCTGTTATAGAATTCATCATGACAAGTTCCTCTGGCAGAGAGTTCCACAGTCTCACTGCTCTAACCGTAAAGAATCCCTTGCTATATTTATGTAGAAACTTTCGTTCCTAAAGACGTAGAGGATGCCCCCTTGTTCTAGATACAGCCCTGGGTATAAATAAATCTTGGGAGAGATCTCTATATTGACCTTTGATGTATTTAAACATATTGATTATGTCCCCCCGAAGCCGTCTTTTCTCTAAACTAAATAACCCTAATCTTGTTAATCTGTCTGGATATTGTAGTCCTCCCAGTCCTTTTATTATTTTTGTTGCCCGCCTTTGTACCGGTTAATTTTCTTCCATTTTCTTTGTGTTACTTCACAAACTCCTGCTATACTACGCTGAGAAGGACTTCATTGGTACAAGAACTCCCCAAGCATTTGGAACCAGGCTGCTCAACCTTATATTCGAATGCCTACTGTGAGCTCTGCGATCATAGCAAAGTCCAACTTTGACAGACACAGACCAAATATGGTTGCTCCGTATTTTATTGGCAGTCATGAATCGAAAACAAAGACAACAGGTGCAAAAACGTAAACACAGCAAAACAAAATGAACTCTGGTTCATCTGAGCACTGGCTAGTACAGTGGTAGTTCTCCTCACTATCACCTTACTTCCTCCAGTGGCTGTATGGGTGATCTTGACTATCTCCACTCTGTAGCCTCTCAGGTCAAATTCCTTTTGTCCTGGGTAACAGCCACGCCTAGTCAGCTGACTAATATAGGCCAGCCAAACTCTGACCTAGAACATGGGGAGCTGCCACCAACCCAAAACCTTGACAGCTACTGGTAAGCGTCGTCCCGGTCTAAGCTGTTTGCCAACAACTACAATACCGTTCAAAAGTTTGGGGTCACCCACACAATTTTGTGTTTTCAAATGAGTTGCAAAATGAATAGAGATATAGTCCAGACATTGACAAGGTTAGAAATAATTATTTTTATTTGAAATAATTATTTTCTACTTCAAACTTTGCTTTCATCAAAGAATGCTTCCATTTGCAGCAATTACAGCATTGCAGGCCTTTGGCATTCTAGATGTTAATTTGCTGAGGTAATCTGGAGAAATTTCACCCCATGCTTCCAGAAGCCCCTCCCACAAGTTGGATTGGCTGGATGGACACTTTTTGCGTACCATACGGTCAAGCTGCTCCCACAACAGCTCAATGGGGTTGAGATCTGGTGGCTGCACTGGCCAGTCCATTACAGATAGAATACCAGCTGCCTGCTTCTTCCCTAAATAGTTCTTGCATAATTTGGAGGTGTGCTTTGGATCATTGTCCTGTTGCAGGATGAAATTTGCTCCAATCAAGCGCTGTCCACAGGGTATGGCATGGCGTTGCAAAATGGAGCGATAGCCTTCCTTATTCAAAATCCCTTTCATCTTGTACAAATCTCCCACTTTACCAGCACCAAAGCAACCCCAGACCATCACATTACCTCCACCATGTTAGACAGATGGCATCAGGCACTCTTCCAGCATCTTTTCAGTTGTTCTGCGTCTCACAAATGTTCTTCTGTGTGATCCAAACACCTCAAACTTCGATTAATCTGTCCATAATACTTTTTCCAATCTTCCTCTGTCCAATGTCTGTGTTCTTTAGCCCATATTAATATTTTCCTTTTATTAGCCAGTCTCAGATATGGCTTTTTCTTTGCCACTCTGCCCTTAAGGCCAGCATCCCGGAGTCGCCTCTTCACTGTAGACGTCGACAGTGGCGTTTTGTGGGTACTATTTAATAAAGCTGTCAGTTGATGACCTGTGAGGCATCGATTTCTCAAACTAGAGACTCTAATGTACTTGTCTTGTTGCTCAGTTGTGTAGCGGGGCCTCCCACTACTCTTTCTCCTCTGGTTAGAGCCCGTTTGTGCTCTCCTCTGAAGGGAGTAGTACACACCGTTGTAGAAAATCTTAATTTTCTTGGCAATTTCTCGCATGAAATAGCCTTCATCTCTCAGCACAAGAATAGACTGTCGGGTTTCACATAAAAGTTCTCTTTTTCTGGCCATTTTGCGAGTTTAATCGAACAAACTAATGTAATGCTCCAGATTCTCAACTATCTCAAAGGAAGGTCAGTTTTATAGCCTCTCTAATCAGCAAAACTGTTTTCAGTTGTGCTAACATACTTGCACAAGGGTTTTCAAGGGTGTTCAAAATATCCAATAGCTTTCTTACACAGTTAGCAAACACAATGTACCATTAGAACACTGGAGTGATGGTTGTTGGAAATGGGCCTCTATACACCTATGTAGATATTGCATTAACAACCAGATGTCTGTAGCTAGAATAGTCATTTACCACATGAACAATGTATAGAGTGTATTTCTGATTCATTTAATTTAATGTTAGCTTCATAGAAAAAAAAACTGTGCTTTTCTTTAAAAAATAAGGACATTTCTAAGTGACTCCAAACTTTTGAACGGTAGTGAAAACTAGCTATTCCACATATGCCAACTATATATCGCAGCTGACACAACAAAACCAATGGCTACTACCTCACCAAGTACTGTGGTGCTATGTAACTGCCACCTATCAGTGTTGGGAACATGTGACTTTCTTCTCCTTTGAAGTCACTTGCCACCTATTAACCATTTTTCATGCAGAAACCTGGCTGGGATATATAAACACCATCACAGACCTTCCCAGCTGCCACCTTACACTACTTAATGAGTTATACCATTTCAGTACAACCCTCTCAGGTGAGCGAAATACCGCACCGGTATATCAAAAATTTATTGTGTGAAACATATTACACGAGGTGCGCGTGTCCTCCTGTTGGTTATTTTTCCTAGCACCACACCTGTGAAATTGTCTTTCCTGACACAGCTGGGATTTCCCAGCAAGAAAATGCGACATGTTACACAGCTAAAAATGTCTACATTTGTTGAAAGAGCATGACCAAGACTTCTAATTACTGCTTTGGCCCCCTAATTTCCAAGACTTGAACCTAACTGAGCATCCCTGGGATCACCTTGATCATCATGTTTGCTCTATGGATCCTTCCCCATGTACCCTCCAGCAGCTGTAGGAAGCATCATGCAATCAGCATGGCTCCAGGTACCTTTTGCAACCAGAACCTTATTGAGTCACTCCCAGTCCATCAAGCTGCTGTCCCTGCAGCACATGGCAGTTACTCTGGAAATAATGAGAATCAGCTATGTATATCTATAATACACACACAAACACGCATACAGTATACATACACACAAAATAAAACGGTGGGGAGTTGACATTATAGATTACAGGTCAGAGCTCAAATGAGTTATATTGGTTACAATTTGATGTATAACATGTAATGTGTAAGATGAGTAGTTTAGGATCTAATAAAACACTGAAAAAGGTAAGATAATATGAACATAAACAAACAGTTAATAGTGGCATGACAACAGGGGCAGGGAGCTTAATAAAATACATACAAAAATAGAATGGTATCTGGAGAGGCTGTAAGATAGGAGTATTTTCAACCAAACCTATCCCCATATTTAGGTGAGGTTTGGTCAAGAACCCTTAGTAACATCCTGTCTCCTTGCATAAAGTAAGTCCATGGTTTTAACACTATTTTCTTCTTTTCTGGATCTTGTAAGTGTGGAAAAGTATGCTGTCAGTGTTGTAAAAGTATGAATCATCGTACCATCTTTTTTAACCCTATAGTAATATGCAAAAGCTTTCGTACAACATATTTTCTTAATTAGATTCCTAACTGTAATTTATCTAATGCCCTGTCTATGCAAGTTCTAGTACACCATTTAGCAATTTCAGTTAGGTCCATATATACTTGGACACTGACATAAATTTTGTTTTCTGTACCTGTTTACCGAAACATGTTATATAACGGCCATGGACATAAAGTCCAGAGTTTCAGCTTTCATGTGAGGGTATCCACATTAAAATTAGATGAAGAGTTTAGGAGTTTCAGCTCCTTAAAGGGGTTTTCTCGCTACAAAGATCATATCTGTAAGGATGGGGACAGTAAAAATAAGCATTTTTGCAATTGGCTTGTATTAAATCATTTAGTATAGCAGCTATGAGCTAATCTATAAGTGTCTTGAGCTAAATCTGAAACCTGAGGTTAGGCTACACCACCTTTGCTGTGATTGGCTGCCTGAACTCCCCTCTGAGCTACGTAAAAAGGAAACTGGCTCCACAGCTTTCTGTGCAGGTGCTGGCTCTGTCTGTGTAATAAAGGTTGCCTGAGCTCTCTATGCCCATCTTCCAGTGATAGCTCTATGTGAAGGAAGTGGGCAATTACTCAGTCTACAGCTGTTAGATTCACTCTCCCAACCCATATAACACAGCTTTATACAGTCTGCTCCTCTCTACCTGATAATAGAGGGGGAAGCAAAGTGCATTTCTCACATTTGTTTAATCATTTCAGTGTATGTATCACTGTGTCCACCAAAGCAGGTGTTCTGGTTACAAGGATTGGTGCCTGGGAGGGAAGTGACAGCTCTGCAGGGATGAGAACTGACCATTGCAGGAGGTCTGCAGAGCTGTGACATTCTCTCTCTCTCACTGCTCACACAGAATGATGATGATGACTAAGGACTGGGCAGGGAAGAGGTGTGATGATGTCACAAGTATTCACCTTTTTGGCTAAAAATACGTATTTTTTTACAGATTTTCGCGCTAATAGAGTTATCTCGCTTGTGACGATAAAAATACGTTTTTTACGGATTTAGGCACTAAAATCCTTTTCTTAAAGGGGTTTTGCCAGGAGGAGCCTTATCTGCTAAGAAGCTAATGTAAACAAATCACGGAGCTGAAAGAGAGAGACGCACACAGCAAGAGCACAGAGCTGCATAAGGGATCGTGTGACATGTTCACTGAAATAATCAAACTGCAACTTGTGGATTCTGTATACAAAAGACAACAGTTTTTCTCCTCAGCAGCTTGAAAGCTCCTTCATGTTCTCTGTCATCAGATAAAGCAGGGATCTAATCATACTACAACTAGTTTATTCTGTATACAAAAGAAAACATATTGCTACCCGGTGCCTTGAAAACTTCTACAGCTCAGTCTCATCAGATAAGAAGCTCTCTCTGCGCAAGCCCGTCCAGCAGCTCTTGTCAGGCCGTATCTAATACAAACTTTGAAGTAACCAAGGGCATGTAAGGAAGGCTGTAGCTCTCTCAGACTGCAATTTTTGTAATCACATATATTTAGAAAAGTGATTAAAAACCCATTTTGGAGGATCCCACGTCAACATTACATAGTGGCAAAACCCCTTTAACTTTATTAGCGCCAAAATATGTTATGTCGCGTCGGACGCTAAAAATCCGTTTTTTTACGGGTTTTAGTGCCAGAATCAGTTTTTTTTTTTTTAAACTTATTTTTATTCAGAACTGCACAGAAGAAATACATTCAACAGTTAAGCCATATGCATCTAGTGATACCAATACATTACAATCAAATAAAGTGTCACATGATAATTAACAGTTACATTTCCAAATGATTTTACATGACACATCAGAAGTTAGTGATACAAATCTCCAGTGCAGTCTCTTCTTTTCCATTTTCCAACTTTTTAACCTAAACTTTAACTTAAACTAAACAGGCAGTAGAGCGACTGAGTACTCTTTATCTTAAGGACTGCTCCCTTGATCCAACTATGATAGAGGACCCAGTGGCCAGGTTCCATCTCTCCTCCACTTTTCATTGTTGCTTTTGTCCGGATCCCCCCTCCCACATCTCCCCCCGTGAAGGCTCATCCGGGTATGTTATCCCAGGTGCCCCCTATCCTTAAATTGGTTGTTTAAAAATTGTCTCACCCTTAAAAAAACCGAAAACTGGTCCTGTAATACTAAACCTGTCAATCTGTGGTGACAACTATCTATCGACCATCATCAAAGCCAAATTTGTTGTAATTAATTCAGTCATCGCGACTTTCCCATCTCCACTCTTACCAAATTTCAGTCAGCGGCTACCTATCTGCAATTTGTTGTCTCAAAAAAAGGAGTCTTTTAAAAACCCTGTAATGTTTTCCTTGCTTTTTCGGGAAATGTGTATGATTGGGCCCCAGAGCGTAAAGAATTTTTTTACCTTCTTTTTCTTATGCTGCGCTGCTTCTATCCAATCCATCCGCAACAGAAACAAGCATTTCTCCAAGAACAGTTTAAAAGTTGGGCTGGTTGGCTGGAGCCACACCTGTAGTATAGCCTTTCTGGCTGCCGCAGCTAATACCGTGTTTCCCCGATAGTAAGACAGGTCTTTTCTTTTTTACCCCAAAAGTCCCACATGTTTATTTTGGGGGGTAGTCTTATATGGGCAGGTTGGGGCCCAGCTGTGACGGGTATGGGTGGCTGTGGAGGTATGGGTGGGCTGTAGGCAGGATGGGCCAGCTGTGGGCAGGTTGGCCCCAGCTGTAGGCAGGTATAGGGCCGCTGTACCCAGGTATGGGCCAGCTGTAGGAGGATAGGGCCAGTATAGACGGGTTGGGGCAGCTGTAGGCAGAAAAAACCTTCCCCTGGCTCCCCGCTGCCCCGTTCCGCGCCCGCCCCTCCCGCTGCTGGGGGCCTCCCGCGCGTCATCCCGCACGGGGGCAGGAGTCATCGGGCCCGCGTAGTCTTACTTTCGGGGTAGTCTTACATTAGGCGCCCTCCCTAAGACCCGCTATGTTTTACTATGGGAAAAAAAAGGTTAGCAGTAAATGAGACCTACTGCGAGAAATTAGAGGCCCGTTTCCCCCACCCCGAAGAGTGCCCTTTGTGCTGACCCCCAAAAATTTCGTACAATACATTCTCGTATGCGGGACGGTAATAGGCCCAGTGTTCTGTAACCCGGGGGCTCCGAGGCAGGATAGAGGCCCCGCCCCAAGGCACCGATTTAAAGCAGTCATTACTAGGTATTTCCCCTTTTAAAAACCTTGGCAGGTGTCAAGTATGCGTTTGTGCTACTTTTATGTCCATTTCCGTATATCGAAAAAGAACAGGGATTTATGAGTGCGTGCATCGCGTCCAGGATGCTTTGGGGGGAGTTCGGGTTTTTTTTTTTCCCACTTCGTAAATGCGGGGGCAGAATCGTTTTTTAATGGGGTTGACACTAAAACCTTTAGAAACATATTTTGGGCTAAAAAAGTTTTTTCTTCTATTACTAAAAATACGTTTTTATTAACGAATTTTGGCACCAGAATACGTTTTTTAATGGATTTTGGCACTAAAATCCTTTAGCGCCAGAATAATAATAATAATCTTTATCTGCTGATTTACAGCTCAATCAGATTCCGCAGCACTTTCAAATTCAGGCGATAAAACCATAACATGACTATTATCACAATTAAAGAAGTACTTAAAATTGAGAACACTAGGGGTGCAGCGGGCCCTGCCTCGTGAGAGAGCTTGACAATCTATTAGGGTGGTAGGCGTGTAAAACATACCGGTAAGACAGTTGCAAACGTTTTTCAATGGTGTCCCGGCCATGTTTTCATATAATAGCGGGCGATTGGTGTTTACATGAAATAAATGGAATGAACCTGTCAACCTGACAGAGGACATCTTCATATACAGATAAGTGTTGTGAGTCGCTTAGCTGTAGGACATGTGTAAAAATGTGTTGTAGAGTTGCAGTTATGGGGATCCTTGGTAGGCCAAGCGCGTGAGAACGGATCAGCCGGAACGGAAACACTTATTGCGTTTCTACAGGGCAACTCTTTAATCTAGTGCTGGACGTTGCTGAATGTGCCTGGAGCTAGCCACGCGGTCGCGCGTAGCGTAATCCCACACAGACGAATTGGTGCCCGCACGGTGTGAATCACTTGTCACGCCGTGGGCATGAGAGGTTAGGATGATTCGATTGAGTGATCTTCAGACAGCAGAGCGGAACCGATGAAGAGACGCGCCGGTTGCCCAGGTGGTAGACCAGAGACGGAGGGAGGAGAGGTGTTGTAGGGGGTGGGCCAGGTTTGGGGAGCAGCTTTATGGCGTGACGAGTGCTTTGAGTTTTATAACTGAATCCTGTACATGGATGTGCAGTGATGACCTACGGCGATAGAGGAGTAGTATTGCGGCTTGGAGAGAAGATGAGCCTGGCTGCAATGCACTCTAAAGCGAGAGATTGGAGAGAGGTAGTAGTTTGCAGAGAGTGACGATGACCGATCCATTATGCCAAGGAAGTCTTGGACAGTAGTCCAAGTACGAGAAAGAATACATGACACGTAATGTGAGTAGTTTGAGTTGTTTCTCACCATGTGAGAAAAATACCGGACGGTTTTTTGGAGATATTTCTTGAGGGTGCAGGTGATGTGTGTGTGGGCAAGGGATTGGATATATGGGGGTGAAGCGTCGATCAGATTAATAATATAACCCAAGACACGCGGGCCTGTGCCTAGGGAGAAATGGTTCCCCGGTACCATCATTACAGAAAAGAACTAGCAGGGGAAGCCCGGGGTTGCGTTAGTAGATGGCGAGAAAGACAAGGAAGTTCTTGTCATTTAGTGAGGTTATAGTTTCAGATGGACGAGAGGACATTGACGTGTCAGAGCAGCGGCCAGACAGTCACTGGTGTTTTTCGTAGCAGGCTGGAGATGATTGTCACTGGGAGGACTGGTGTATAATTCGGGTGTCACTCCGCACAGAGATGGTACATGGATAGCCACATCCTACTCGATGGTTTGTACTCAATGGGGGTGATGTGTAAAAATAAACAGAGGCGGGTGATGGAACTAGACTGATTCCCTGAGGACTCCATCACAGCAAAGAGGACGATGCGACCGAGACGGTGCCATTCCGCAACCGGAATAGCAAAATGAAGACATCTGAAGGAAGCTGATCAGAAGTGGTAGGATGAGAAACCAAGCCGAAGAGCGGTGTCTTGGAGCCAATGGCGCTGGGAGCATTGCCTGAGGAGCAAGTTGCAGAGTGATACCAACGAGGAGCAGGAAAGCAGCAGAGAGTAGTTTACCCTGCACACGATTTTGCTGTTAGGAGGTAATTTGAGGGTCCTTTAAATCTAATGGCGTTCTCAACGTGCGAGTGTTGGGTGCGCGCGAATCCTGATTCGCAGAGGGTCAAAGAAGAAGAAGAGTATTAGTGGAGTGATAGAGGATTTATCTAGTCACGAGAGTTACGACCAAGCGTCCTATAGGGAGTCTTAGACGATGAAGGGCAGCAGGTTAGAGGACAGGTCGGTAGTTGGCAGCACCAGGTCTGGGGTCCAAGAGAGGGATTTTTTAGTAAAGGGGGTTATGAATGGCATGTTTGAAAAAGGAATAGATGGGAACAGACCCCAGTGCGAGGAGAGACGAGGTTACAGATTGTAGTGAGGTGAGACGCAGGGAGACGCTGGCGAAATAAGGATCTGGAACGATGGGGGATGGAATTACGGGGCTCCAGTAGAGCATGTGGTATTTAGGGCGCGCAGACAGGGTAGAAGCCCTCGGACACTTATTCACCTCTAGGCCCCTGTCCGTAGAGCGTCAGCGGATAGAGTGTAGATTAGCGCGGAACGTGCGAGGGGTAGACAGGTATCGGGTAATTATTTGCGTGCGATTGTGATGTGATGTTTTCTGTCCGGATACTTTCATTGTTTTTGCTCTTTTGATGTGGACATCTTGTTAGGACAAGCGTCTTCAAAGAATCAGAGGTAAGTGACACGGTAGCCTGAGCTTTAGGCCTTTAGGACGCGGAGTCGGAAAGGTGTTGAATGAGGGCCCGTTTTGGGTTGCTTGTGTAGTGTTCGAGAGGGAGGGAGGTGATAAGTTATTTATGTTTTCTGGGCGATTGGAGTTGAATCACGGGCGCAGTGTGTCAGCTGTGATATGTCTGTGAGCGATGAATTTGTAGTTAGGGACGGAATAGAGTGCAGTGGTTAGCTAGTGACTTTCCTCCTACACAGGCCGACCTCTCATGCAGACATATGAACTTCGACTGTAGAGAGGCGGAAAAACGACCGGTCTGTGGTTGTGTTCGAACAAAGGACATCTGTTGGAGGTGGCTCGTAATGATCGCTTGGTGAAGTGCGGTTGTAGTGAGTGGTGCCAACATGTCAAGTGTGCTGTTCGTGATGAGTAGTGTTTCGATTGCTAACCGTATTTGTTACAGTCTCTGGTACAGGTACAGGCGCAGGGTGGATTCTGCGAGGCGGCCAGTGGATTGTCCCACGGTATGTTGGGTGGGTCTTTGTGTCAAGTTCGTGACGTCTTTACTGGGGGCCCGCGGGGTCATTTTAACTTTTATAGTGCAATTGTTGTTGAAATGAGCTCAGTAGTGGGTTATGTCCAGAGAAGGTCGAGAATTAGTGATAAACTGAAGGTTATTAAGGTTTGTGGTCAGTGGAGATCATAAGGAGGAATTAGCTGAAGTTAGACGAAAATACACCCCACGTGTGTCTAAGAGAGATTAATGTGATGTCATTGATAGGGCCCCTATTCTTAATACTTATCGATGGTCAGACATAAACGGGGTATGTCCCCTCAAAGGTCTTGGCGCATAGCAAACATGTGGCGTGCCAAAATTCAAAACACGGGTCGTCAAAAAAGTGTACAGGAAAACTATAGCCGCCAGTAAGTTAACCCTCTGTTGTATGTAAAATGTTTGAAAGGTTTTTCTCAGACCGAATGCTGATCATGGAGTATCTCACCTGAAAATGAAATGTATTAAACGCCGTTCTCACTAGCATGGGTTCATGTAAGGATCGGTCCTTGTAAGACTATCTCATCAAGGCTTCTATGAGGAAGTCTGTGCTAGACTGGATCGGGGTTGAGGACACTAGGATGTATATTATCTAGATTTTTTTCTAATAGCATTTGATACTCGGTGCGCAATCAAAAGGTTCGGTAAAATAAAAATTGAGATTGATCTGGGGACATGGGGGAGGGACAATGTGTGAAGTGGGGTAAAGTAACTGGTCACTGATAGATAAACAAACGGGTATGTAATTAACCGGTTACATACTCAGACTGGATCGCTTGGTATAGTGGGGTACACCACACGGGTCTCAGTATTGGGGACCCTATCCTCTTTAACATTTTCATTAATCGAGCTTACACAGAGACAACACAGTATGAATATCGATCTTTGCAGATACGATAATTAATGCTCTTGTAATAAAAGTACATCAACACAATAGAGAGATAATATGTTATTACAAAGGGATCATGGCATAAGTTGGAGGCCTGGGCAGGGGAAGAACAATAGGCAGATGTAGGTTTTAAAACTTATAATCAATGAAGGTTATGCACATGGGGGGAAGAGACAATCAGCTACATGATTACATGTTAAATGGAAAAAACACTGGTTAAAAGTGAAATGGAGAAGGAATTGGGATATCATGGTGCAGACTGTTAAACTTAATTGTAGCAGCTCAGTGTCAAGGCAGATGCAGCAGAAAGCTCAAATCTCTGGATCATGCGGTGCATTAAAAGGGGCCATTTTAGTGGCAACACTGATCGAGAACATTATTCTCCCATTATACAAGTCAACTGGCTTAGACCCATACACATGGTAATATTGTGTACAAGTTTTGGGCACACAGTAGAAACAGGAACAGACCATTGGTAGAGCTTGAACAGGTTACAAAGGCAGCGGGCAACAAAAAATAATAAAGGCCTGGGTCGGACTAACAGTATAACAAGAAAGATTGGCACAAGATTATGGGTTATTTAGTTTAGAGTAAAGGGAAGGCCTTCGGGCGAGACATACATAATATATGTTTAAATACACAAAGGTCACTATAGAGATCTCTCCATGATTTATTTATACAACAGGGCTGTATCTAGCGAACAAAGGGCGGCACACACATTCCTTTCACCGTCTTTGAGGAACGAACAGTTTCTACATCTATCCATAGAATGGGATTCTTTACTGTAAGGCCAGTGAGACCTATGGAATTCATACTGGCCAGAGGGACCACTGGTCATGGGTGAAAACTATGCAATATAACCGAGTTCAAAAAGGGTTTGGATGCTTTTTCTGCGAGCGTAAAATTTAACAAGTGATTGTGACTAGGGCGATTCAGGCAGAGGGGTCCTTTATCCCAGGCGATTTTTCTGATTGCCTAGATATCGCCAGGTCTGGAAAGGAACTTTTTCACACTTAATATCGTAGGACTAATTGCTTTCTACACTACTTTGGGGGTTTTTTGCCTTCCTCTGGATCAACACCCTCTAGCACAACAGGCATGAACTAGATGGCACGACTTGATCTTTTTTTAGCCTTAAAAACTATGAACTATGAAACCTATGAAATTTGTCGTGGAAAAGTGAAGACAAGAACACAGATCAGAGAGTTCCCAATCCTTGTGGGTTCTGGGGAGAATCAGTTAAACTGCGAGGAGGCAGGAGGAGCGTCTATTGAAAGAAACTGTGGGGCTGAAGGAGAAATGGGATGTCATCAAATGGCGGATGATGAACTATCACCATGACATGAGACGTGGGTATTTTCGCAGTAGAGAGGTAAGTGTGGGCATTGCCAGTGCAAGGCAAAATGATCCAGAGAAAGAAACTCCGGCGGGCGAGATGCCGGGGGGTCATGTAGACTACTGCGTCTTGATGGGGCAAAATATAGGCCGCGAATAGCGTCTGGTTGGGGGTGGTACTCTAAAGGCAGGGGGAAAGTGAGGGGAGGGTGCAGGGGGATTGTCTCTGGTATCGTGCGAGTGTGCGGAAAGGTATAGGAGTACGACATATCACATCCTCACGGCCGTTACTCTAGAGTATGGGGCGTGTGGGTGAAGTGTAGCCCCAACTTCCGGTGGTGAGCGGCTAAGGGAGCGGTGTCAGCATTTGCTCAGCCATGTTTCTGTCGAGGGTAGCGCAGCGTCTGAGGGCATAAGGTTGAGAGAGCGAAAAAGGTACATGAACCAGCAGTGAGTTTGTTGCAGAGGTATCGGGATTCATAGAGCACACATTAAATGGGGCTCAGAAAAAAGACGTACTAGCGGAATAGCTAGCAGCGTTTGTGCTTAGCACAAGGGTTTCTATGGGACCGGCAGAGGAGGAGGTGGGAGAGCAGTAAAGAGGGTGGGGCAGGGGCGGTGGGCGGTTAGGAGATGATGTACCTTGCATCAAGAAAGCAGAGAGAATGAAAGAGAACAGAAGATGTTCTCAGTGATTTTGCCCATTAAATATTTAATGCAACATATTTTGGCACTAATAAAGTTTATCTCGCTTATCGCATAACCTAAAAAATAAAGTTTTTTATTCGTACGGATTTTGCGCCATCGATATCCATCTTTTTTAACCGGATTTTGGCACTTAAAATCCTTTACTGAAATATTTTGGCGCTAATAAAAATGTATCTTGCTTCTGGCCGCTTAAGATAACATACGTGTTTTTTTTTAAATATCGGAAGAAGTTCTGTATTGAACAAAAATATGTCAATAACATAAAACTCACAGCAAGCATCATGTTAGATAACATCATACAGAGCAAGAACTGCAATTGGCATTCCATAAAAAAGGAAAAGGATATGGATATCTCAATCACATAAGATCAAATATATATTCGTTACTTGACATGTCACAGTCCTGATAAACGCCAAGAGACATGCTGATATTGACAATAATATACTAAGCACACTAAAGTAGTAAGAAAACAAAAGACGAGCGCTTTTCTGTAAGCACCAATATACACCAAAGGAAAAGAAAAAAGAAAAGGTAAAAAAAAAAAAATAAAGATAATAAACATAAAAAAATTAAATAAATACAATAAGAAAGATAAAAAAGTAAAAATCACAAGCACCAGCCACAAAAGCATGAGAGGACAAAGACACTCATACAACGGAGAAAGGCATCTCACCCAAGGACAGATAAGAAAGGGGACACACACACAAAAAACAAATACGGGTGGAGGGACGAATGGGAATGAAAGGAAAAACGAAGGAGATTAACGGGGGGAGACAAAAACCCCAATCAGTAGAGAAGAGCAGTAGAATACCCAAGCCTGCACAAAGCCATTAACCAACACTTACAGGTGACAGACATATAAATAAAGTGTGGAATTTTTTGAATAACGCAAAAGGAACAGCTAGGCATGGTACACTAGTAAATTTATATGCGCCTGCTCGGGTCGTTTGCGGCTCCTATCAATTCTTCACATTCTATGAACCGCACTAATTCTGCATAACCAATCTTCCAAGGTTGAGGGGGGAAACGGTGACTTCCCAATGCTTCACGTGGAATTATAGGTTTTGGCACGCCTGCAAGTAGGTGCTTCAGAAGGATTTCTTAAATTCTTATCTTAATTGGCTCATGGGGGATCCAATAAAAAAGTAACAAGGCCTCGGCTGAGGTCAGGACATCAGAAATGCCTGGTTGCTCCGCCTCAATCAACCTCTAGCATCAGAATCTCCAGAAGCTCTCGCCTGTTCAGGGGACCCTCCACAAACGTGGGACTGGTTCCCTCCTCCCTTCTACCACACCTCACCATAAACCAGAAGAGGTTGTTGGGAACATTTTATGCAAGACCTCCGGGAACTCTGTATTCCACGCCGTGACGATAAGATGAACAAAATCTTTATAACAGGTCTCCTGGTGCAATTTGAGGATATACTCGTTCCTTGCTCGTGAGGGTGAGCTGGTAATAACCAGCCGCTCCCCAATGACGCACCAGTTAGTTAAAAGAGAGGCCCCAAACAATTCACTTATCCCCATTGAATGGAAAACAAAGGGGGATAGAGACCTAAAGCGACTCAGAGCAGCAAACAAATTGTTTATAAATCACAGAGAGTGTCTCGAACTCTCCGAAGACAACCAACGCCATAGCCTCAAAAGCTGTAAGGAGTCACTGGACTGGTTGAAGGTATAGACTGGCTTCTTTGCAGAAGATGTGTGACACAGTTGACATATATTGGAAAAAGGAGGGCTCTACCCCTCCGACGAGACCACCATCCCAACCGGAAGGATATCACGCAACAAGTGATCTCAACTTACCTCCCGAAGACACACAGACAAAGGCGTAATGGTGCCTGCTTGGAAACACCCCAATGACAATTATTGGCGGAGTGGCGAGTGGGATAATCCGGGGTTATCTGTAGTGGGACACAGGCGGCACTCCACACACGATCTACAAGATTACTAGGACAGTTCCCTATGTGTGTGCAGGACAGCCCCCCCCAATTTTTTCGTGTGTCTTACACAGTAGGAGGAGGAGGCTAATATATTCGGAGAGAGCAGGGTCCAGGTCCAGGGGAGAGAACCGCACCACAAGCGAGGAAACTCAAAGTCCCTAAAACCAACAGCAAAATAGACCCATAATTTGTTATCCCTTTCTGAGGACACGTGCCAAAAAGGACGCCCGCTATAGGCCGAGGCACCAACATTAAATACTGCCTGTGCAATCTCCGGCAATCCTGTGTCCTCCTGCTCATTGTTTGGCCTATGAGCGTCTCATAGGACTACTACGGAACCGCAGAAGTCGGACCAGCACGTAATGAGGTGAACTGCGACCGAACCCTCTTCCAAAAAGAGATAGAGGATATGGAATAGAAGGTTTGGAAAAAGGTATAAAATATTTCGGAAGACAAGAATCGTCATTTTGAGCTGAATTTATTCTTCCAAACCCGACAAGGTCACTTAAGCATGATCATATTATCTTATGTCTTTTTGTATGTATGCGTAAGCAGGGGGATGGAAATTGTTGGGGAAAGCTTCACGAAAATTCCTCAGAGCATGCCGCACCCCACTTAATATGCGTTGCCCCAATTTTGTGCACACTCTTAAGGAGAAAAATTGGATCGTAACGTGGCTTGATCATTGTGAGCAATGCCGACACCAAGAGCTTAGATTTTGAGAAACTTAATCTTAAAACTTAGACCATCATTCCAAGAAATCCTAGATGACGGACCATCAGGGGTTCCCGGGAGAGAAATATAACAGGGTTCGTAAACATAAAGTAGAAGATCAGCCGCAATAAAGCAGTACTTTTCATATTCACGTGACCCAACCTTAATCCCTTTAAATGTCAGGATTAGACCTTAAGGCCGCCATCAGAACTCTACCATTTTCTATTACACACTAGACAGTAATGGGGGATAATAGGCGCAGCCTGTCGTGTACCTATTACTAAATCAGCAGGGGGAGCCAGATATGGCACCATTGATTCTTGATAACGGGCAACTGCACCCGCAAGCCAGCCTCATTGAAGGGAGTGCAATATATAGGGCTTCAATCCTGGACAGCGAAAGTCCGGCCGCACCATATCACATAATGATGTCTAAGGCTGTCCTGAAGAGAAAGGCAAGAAATCACTCGGGCGATTTGGCCTTCTACTGCATCAAGAGACAGGACCATAAGAGGATTCTTACGAGAACACGAGCATAGTTGAATAATGTCCAATGATTGTTGAGCATCATTTATCACGCGCCACTCACATCCTTGCCGGTAATAAAAGCCCTCCCTGATCCGGCTATGGACAATGGAGGCCAAGAATTAGCGGGTTAACTTCTATTCACAACTCTGCTTAGCATTAGATTTTGAGATGCTACATTTAGAGCAGAGAAATGGGGGCGGTAGCTACCGCATGACTGAGGATCCTTCCCCGGTTTAAAAATAAGTTTTTTACAAATTTTGGCGGCAAAATCCGTTTTTTACGGATTTTGGCACTAAACTTCTTTACTGAACATATTTTGGCACTGATTAAGTTATCTCACCGTATGGAAAGCTAAAAAATAACGTTTTTTCACGGATGTTTACGCCACCGAATCCATTTTTTTTTTTTATGGACCTCTGGCTCTTAAATAATATCCTTTACTGTACATATTTGGGGCGCTAATAAAGTGATCTTGCTTCTGACGCCACAACAAATTAAGTTTTTTATGGATTTCGGCGCAGATTCCCTTTTTTAAAGGATTTTGGTTTTAAAAACCCTATCTTTTTCAGATTTTTTGGGGCTAATAAAAAATCTCGCTTTGCCTAAAAATAGGTTTTTTTTACGGAAATTTTGGGGCAATAATTGTGTTTTTTTTTTTGGGGGGTTTTGCCGCTAAAAAACCCTTTTTCTTTAAGATTTGACGCAAAATTCAGTTATCTTGCTGTTTGGAAAGATTTTTTAAAGTGGGTTTTTTTGGATTTTTGTGCCAAAAATCGGTGGGGAAAACTTAATAAAAATAGCATGCAGCAGCACATAAAGGGCAATTTTGCTCAAAAAGGGTACAGTGAAACCCAAAAGGGAAATGACTACTTAAAAACAGGGGGGGTTCCCCAAAATGCCGGCCCCCAGTGTTGGGAAAAAAAAACTCCCATCCTGCCCACTTTTTTAAAAGTTTATACAAATGCAGGGAGGGAAATTTTTGAATTTTCCCCCAACCTGGGGGGCCGGGCATTTTGACCCCGTGATTTTAAAAATTTTTAACTCCCCCCTGTAGGGTTAGTTTACATCCAATGGCTTAATTTGTGAAATACTTTAAAAAAGGCAGGCAAAGAGCCCCCAAAAAAACGCTTAAAAAAAAAAAACCAAACCCCCAAAAAACAAAAAAACGTCCCAAAAAACGGCCTTTTTTTTCAGCTGCTTTTGAAAAAGGCAGTGGAAAAAAAACTCCTTTTCATGAACTTTTTTAGTAATTTTTTTTCCAGGTCGTTTTTGCCCACTGCATTTGGTGGGACATGCCAAAAAAATTTCCCACAATCCCAAAATTTCCCTAAAAATGAGACCTAGAGAATTGTTCTTTATATATTTATTGTCATACTTGCAGCAAAAAAAGTTTTTTAATTATTTTGATTGTTTCCCCTCCCTTTAAAAACAATTCTTTTTTAAACCCCTTACCGCCCAAAACCACCCCAGTTTTGGCCTTTTGACGGGCCCCCCATTTTTTAAATCTGTCATGTGTCACTTTATGTGAGAATAACTTTTTGACACTTTAACCTATCCCATGTTTTAAGAGAAGGGTTTTCTCTGACCTTTGTCTTTAAGATAGTAAAAAATTTTTTGGTAAAAAAATGCTTGTTTATTTTGAAAAAATCAAAAAATTTGGGTGAAAAATGGGGAAAAATTTACCAATTTTAAATTCAAAAATTTTCGGGCATGTAAAAACAGATAGTTATTCCACTAAAAAATAGTTTATAATTTACATCTACCAAAAGGGTCGGGCTTTTTTGGCATCATTTTTTTTAAATGCCCTTTTTTTTTTTTCGACATTTAGAAATTTAGTAGTAATTTTTCAACAAAATTTGAAATTCCCATTTTTTGGGGACCAGTCCATTTCTAACGTGACTTTGATTAAACCTGTATTTTTAGATACCCCCAAAAAATGCCCTCATCTAAAAACTACCCCCCTTTTAAAAGTTTAAAAAACCCGGGATTTAGGAATTTTATTAACCCATTAGGTGTTTAAACGGGAAATTAAAGCAAAGTGGAATTTAAAATTTCAAAATTTCCCCTTTTTTTTTGAAATTTTTTTAAATTTTTATACATTATTCAAAAGAATAGGGTAAATGTGATGGGGGAAAAGCAGCTTAATTTTGGGAATTCCCCAGACCCTGCCACTTTCAGCGATATCCCTTTATTTACCCCTTTGTGCATTATTTGGCTAAACCACAACCCCCAGAAAAAGGAGGAGCACCTAACGGACTCTGGATCTCATTTTCATTAATTTTTATTTAGGGGCCATTTCAGGTTTCCCGGACCCCCAAAAGGGTTTAAAACAAAAATTAAACCCCCCCTAAAAATACCCCATTTTAAAAAACTAAAAACCCCTTAAGGAATAAATCCGGGGGTTTGTAGTGGAAATATCGGGCCCCCGGGGTGTGTCAAAAAATTTTTTTAGGTTAGGCGTAAAAATGAATATTTTTTTTTTTTTCCAATAATTTCGGGCAATTTTAGCTGAAAATTTTTAAAATTTTTAAAAAGGGCCCATCCGGGTTTAAAAAAGCCCCCAAAACCTTTTTAAAACCCTTTTTTCCCTTCCAATTTTGGCAATACTACATGGGGGTTTAAACGGGCTTTTTGGGGCGAAAGGCGGGGGGTTTACAAGGGAGGGGGGCGCAAATTTGGCTTTTGGAACGCTTTTTTTGGTGGGGCCATGCCCGCTTTACAAAAGCCCCCAAATTACCAGAACAGGTGAAACCTTCCAGAAGTCAAAACCCCTTTTGGATTCAGAAACCCCATAGATTTTCAAACAGGGGGGTATTGTACATTTTGGGTGCCCCAGGGGTTCCCAAAAAGGTTTTTTTTTTTCATTGGGGGGTTTTGAAAAAGAGGGGAAAACGCAAATTAGCCCTTTTTTCAAACGTTCCTGTGGCATTTTAAATGACAGGATATCTTTACTAGGGGGTCGGTTTCAAAATTTTAATGAATAGATTTTTAAAAAGTTTTTTTTATGTTTATTTTCTTTTAAAACAATAAAAAGGGCATAAAAAATTTTCGTTTTTTTTGTTGTCCTTTTGATAGCCATAAAAGTTTTTAGTTTTTTTGTATAGGGGCGATTAAGGGTTGGGTTTTTTTTGGGATTTTTTGATGTTTTTTTTAGTTTCCTTTTTGGGGGCATATGCCCTTGGATCACTTTTTTTTTAAAGGGTTTTTTTGAGGGATTTTTAACAAAAAAAACCCGCAATTTCCCGGGAGTTTTTTTTATTTTTATTTTTTTTTTTAGCGGGCCCCCCGTGCAGTATTAAAATGACATACTAGTATTACTCAGCAGGTTGGTTCGATTACAGCGATCCCATTCATTCCCTTTTTTTATGTTTTTTAAAATGCTTTTAACAATAAAAAAAACTTTTAAATTCCAAAAAAGGGAAAAAAGTTTTTGCATCGCCATATCGAGAGCCCTAACTTTTTTTTTTTTCTTTTGTTAAAAGGGGCTGTGGTTTTGGGGGTTGTTTTTTTGCGGGAAAAAAGTTATGTTTTTTTTGGTATCATTTTTTGGGGAAAAGCTTTTTTTATCAGTTTTTAAAACAGTTTTTGGAAGGAGGGGGAAAAAAATAAATGCAATCCTTTTAGTTTTTTTATTTTTTTCAGCGCTCACCCGTTTTCAGTATCCATGACCAGTTAGCCCTTTTCTCTCTGGGTCGATACGACAAGGCGATACCCTTTTAATATTTTTTTTTAAATTTTTAAAACACTTAAAAAAAAAAAGTGTTTTTATTGTGTTAAATAATATTTATGCATCGCGTCCCAATTTAGAGCCATAACTTTTTTATTTTTCGTATACAAGGGGACGTGGGTTAAAGGGCTTTTTTTTTTAAGGGGTGAACTGAAATTTTAATTGGGAAACTTTGGGGTTTATATGGGGGTTTTTTTATCGCTTTTTATTCCAAATTTTTTTGTGCTGCAGGGTGTACCAAAAATGAAAATTTGTGACCTTTTTTTTTTTTTTTTTAAGGCGTTCAACCCTACGGGTTAATTTTAAAATTACAGAATTTTTTAGGGGGGGTCGTTAACGCAGCGGCGATACCAAATTGGGTAATTTTTTTTTTGATTTTTTTTTTGGGGGCGATTTTGGGGTTTTTTTAAAGGAGAAAAAAGGGGGGTGTACGGTTTTTTTTTTATTTTTTGGGGTTTTACTTTTTTTTTTTCCCCCTTTTGACATTTATTTTTTTTTTTTTTTCCCCTTTTTTTTCTGCCCGCAATCATAAAATTTCTGTTAAAAAGGAGGGCCAGTGCACGTAAATAGTACTGTGTACGGTCGCCATACAAAATACCGTCCCAAACCCAAAATGCATTTCGGGCAAAGGTGAAGCACAGATGACCCCGGGGAAAGGCCGGTTTACTTCCCCTTTTGGGCCCTCAGGTTTGGAGATTGCCCCTTTGAACTGAACCCCCGGGGGGCAGGCCCGCAGAGTCAAATCCCCGCCTGCGGCTTCATTATTGCAGCCATGACAGGGTGCGGTAATGAAGCCCTTAGTTTACCCGGGGGCCGGGGCCCCTCCGGCCCCCCCCCCCCCCGGGTGAAACGGGGATGCGGCCAGCGGGAATTTTAAACCCCTGGGGCCCATTTGCGGGGAAAGTCACTTTTCCCCCTTTGGGCGTATGCATCCCTCCTAGTTTGGGAAAAGGGGGTTAAAAACTTTTGGAAAGGGCAAGTATGAATGGGGTGCGCCCGAAATTTTTGGCCCCAAAAAACTGTTCCCAGCAATTATAAAAGATGTATGAAAGGGGAAAACCAAAAAATTTTTGGGACGATAATGCCCTGGTCCGACCAAAGACCCTTTTTTTCGCCCCAAATTTTGGGGCGTTTTGGGGCGTCGCACCACATTAATAAAGTAACACTTTTTATGTTCTTTGACACCAAAACTTAGGCGCAGAACAGTTGAGAAACCCAGACCTAGTTAAAGGGGTCTAAACGACCTATTTGTCTTTTGGAAAATGACCGATGTATTATGAACTCAGAAGAAAAGGTTAAAAATTCGGGCCCAGTCTAGCTACTTAAAGCGATTTAAACTTCTATCATTCCAGAATTCATACATGTTGCTTTTTATATCTACATATTCTATTTATTTGAAAAAAGATACATAAGTCTTTCTTCAGTGGATTTAAAAGGGGCATGTGACTGTTTTTGATATGTGTGTTTTAGAAAATACTTGTGTTCCATGTGAAGTAATTCTGGAGCATCTCCCCAAAAATTCTGATCCTCCGTTATTTGTTTTATAAATATATGACTGAATCTGTCAAATGCGTGTCACCTTGTTCAGAGCTACATCGTTTGTAGATTTTAAGAGGTTCTGATATTGGTGTTGACTTCGTAGAGTGGGTTGAAGAGCAGATTGGTAAACAAGGGTAAAAGAGGGGGTGTGCAGAATTTCCCAAAACGCTCCCATAACATTCACAGCCCGTTTTAAAACCCCCCACTTTTTGGGGCTATGGATGGTTTTTTAAAATTGACTTACATTTAACCTACTGATTTTTTATTCCCAGCCAAGCCAGTTAGATGGATATTAGAGATGGTGAGGTTTTGAAACAACATTTACAATGTGCAAGCAGGATGTCTGGCTATAAATGGGAGTTAGCAGAGGGTGTATTTTGTCAAAGAGGAAACCCAAGTGAAAAAAAAAAACTTTGCAAAGATAATGCTATCGGGTATTTAAAAAAAGATAAAGCGTCAAAACAGGTCTGTTTCGGGGAAAAATAACTTCCCAGAACTTAATGGGTTTTTAAAATTTTTTTTTTTCAGTAAGGCCCAATGTAATAAGACACAGCTGGCCACTGCTACTAGAGCAGAGAGGTAGTCGGCAACTTAGGAAACCATCTGTAAACAAGCAGGAGATATGTAGATATCCAGGGTGAATACCAATGTGACTTATGTTAACATGTTACCCACCTGGAAGCTCGCATTAAAGATCCAGAGGAACAAAATGCAACACTCAGGGAGATTTACACTCTTGAGAGGTGCTTGCTGCTTACAGAGCAACCAATTAATGGTTTAGATGTGTGAGGTGAAGTAATTGGGTCAAACACCAAAAAATAGGGGGCTAAGGGGTCCCAAAAAAAGAAGGCCCCCTTCTGTTTCTGAGTTGGATAATGATGTTGACAAGAAATGGAAAATCTGGGTTGGGTACTACTTTCCTCACGCCGGGGGACAACCCCCAAATAATAGGGAATGGTTAAAAAGGGGGTTTAAAAAAGACATTTGTGGGGTTTTAGGGACTTAAAATCAGGAAGACAGATAGAATAATTTGTCACCAAAGCAACCTCAACCAAATGGTTTGCAATCTCCATAGTGCCAGGGTTTGGTATGTGGTAGAACAGGTGTTCCATGTTGGAACCAATGACAGCATACATGGTTGAGGATCCTTAAGAATAATTTTATAGAATTAGGCTCCAAGTTGAAGGGGATATCCAAGGTTGTGGGTTTTTTTTAATAAGCCCCTTCCACTACACTGGAAAGAATGCATGGCTTAAGTCTTGATGTAGGAAAGAAGAATTTGGCTTCTTAGAAAACTGGGCTGATTTTTCAATAAGGTACAATTTGTTTTCTGCAGATAATTTGCACCTGAATAAAGGGGAGGTTGGCGTGCGGGGGAAAGGAATTCCGGGAAGTATTCCAGGAATTGCCCAAACCTGGGAAGATCAAAGGGGGGGACAATTTAAAAAAATGGGGGGTACATAGGGGGGGAAAGACTATAATTTTTGGGGTGGAGAATTTGGACTTGGGAGGTGGAAAAAAAGCACAAGGGATAAGGGGGATCCATGGTTACAAATCAAAATTTAAGATGTATGTCCCCCAAAAAAATTTAATTTGTAACCAAAATTCCATCTACTGAATCCCAAAAAAACGGGATGGGGAAATTTGGGGGCCACAGGAAATAAAAAAGGGTTCAAAGGTCTAAAACTCACTTTTTTTAACCCTTTAAGAAAACCCAATCAGAGTGCCCATTTAATTTTTCCCAAAAGCATTTAAAAGGGAAAGGGAAAGGGGCGCTTTTTTTTGTTTGAAATGGGCAACAAAAGTAGTTTTAAACCTAGACATTTTAAAAAACCATTTGCCCCAAAGTTGTTCCCCAAATCCAAAAAATTTTCCCCAAAAAATTTCCCTAGCAACAAAAAGGGGGTGGCGTTTGGGGAAAATTTTTTGGGGAACAGATTGATGTTTTTGGGTTTTGGTTTGCAGGGGGCCCCAGGTGGCCCCTTTTCACTTTGGTTTTGGGGCTGCCCCCTTTCAGGGTTTTAATTTTTTGGGGAAGGACGGGGAAAAGGGCAGAAAGGGAAAGGAAAAATTGGTTTGTATTTAAGAAGCCCCGGGCTTCGTTAAGGTTTCCCCCGTCGAAACCAGCCTTAGCTACAGGCTTTTACAATTTAAAAACCAGACGGGGAATATGGTTTGGGGCGTCTCGGCAGTGACAAAAAACACTACCGCGGAGCAGAAAGCGAAAGCTCCCTGCCCCGCTGAGTACTCCGGTGAGCCGCAAGCCTGAGTACACAGCACAGGCGGCGTAAAATTGGGCCTCACATTTCCTCCCGGGCTTGATAAAGTTTCGGGGCCCGTTTGTTGCGGGGGAATACCGGGAAAGCAGAAACCGGGCTTTAGGGGGGGGGAAAAAGTGGAGTACTGTTTTTTATATTTAATTAGCCCATTAGACCTCTCCACCTGCTGGGAGACCAATAACCTGCTTATATACCTACCGGGAGACCAATAATCTACCTATATACCTACTGGGGGGGGGATCTATAAATGCCTATAACCTGGGTGAGGGACCTTAAAACCCATGTAAAACTGGGGACAAAAAACCTGGGGTATATACCTGCTGTGGGGCCTAAAACCTGCCTATATAAACCCGCGGGGGGGCCGATAACATGCCTACATACTACTGGGGGACCCTTTTTTTCCTTCCTATTTTCCCTTTCTTGGGGGGCCTAGAAAACCCGCTTTTTTTTCCCGCTGGGGAGCCAAAATCTGCCTACAGTTGAAACCGAAGTTTACCCTACACAAAAAAAAAGACACCTTTTGCCTTTTTTTTCTTACAAAAAGACATGAAAAACAGAATAAAAACCCTTTGCCTTTTTAAAGGGCAATTAGGATTACCAAAATTATTTATATTTTTACAAATTCCAGAATAATGAGAGAAGAATTTTAAGACATTTTTTTAAACCCCTTTGGCAAAGTCCCAAAAATTTACATACACTAGGATTACTATTTCCGTTTTAAAAAATTTGGGACAGCCCCCATATGATGTCAAATCTGGGGTTAAAAAAAACAACTGTTGGGTGTATTTTAATTTAACCCTCAGAAAAACACTGCTTCTGTGTGTAAGATCATGGGAAAAATCTAAAGAAATCAAAACCCAAAATATCAAGGGAAAAGGTTTTTTGGGTTGCAAAAGTTTGAATCAACCTTGGGGAACCCAAAACCAGATAAACGAAGGTTTCCTCTTTTTTCAAAAAAAAACAATTATACGCAAGTTCAAACAAGATGGGAAATTTCCACCCTCATAAACCCCTCCGGGGAAAGGGGAAAAGGGGGCGTGTTTTCAAGAATTTAAAAGGGTTTTTTTCCAAAGTTCATATCAAAACCCAAAAAAAAAAAAAATGACCCTTTTAAAAATTTTCGGCGGAAGTGGTTAAAAAATAGTGTCATTATCCACAGTGAAAAGGGACTGTACAACAGGGCTGAAGGCCCCTCTGCCCGGAAGAAACCAATTTCTCCAAAAGAAAATAAAAAGCCCGATTAATGTTTTGCAAAAGGGACACAAAGGAAAATAAGACCAAATTTTAGAAGGGC
>JAODAL010031634.1:0-48152 GCA_025379985.1 Phyllomedusa bahiana
TGAGGGGGCATCATGGAAAGAACATGCACATCAACCCAAAACCCAAACAAACTGTTTCAGCATGAGTGGGGGGCTTTATTGGGAAAAAAAAATGCACAAAAAAACACCAAAACCTCATCCCAAATGGCCGCATGGGGGAAAGGGGGGAAACTTTGGAAAAAGAAAAAAACCAAAAAAACCCCATTTAAATGGGGCAAACATGAGGAAAGGGGGCCATCTGGAAAAGGACACCCTAAAAAACCCATCCAAAAATGTGCAGATGAGGGGGGGCATCATGGAAAGAACCCCTTTCACACCAAAACCAAAACCCATCCAACTGTGGGCTTGGATGGCCCCCATCCCCCCATGGGGCTACCATCCCCCCCGGGGGGCCCCCCATCCCCCCCCGGGCCACCAAAACCCCAAGGGGCCCCATCCCCACAGGGGCCGCCCTCCCCCCCCCGGGGAACCGCCACCCCCCATGGGACCGCCATCCCCCCACCGAGGCCACCATCCCCTCACAGGGCCACCATCCCCCACAGGGGCCACCATCCCCCACCCGGGGCCCATCCACAACAAAAACCACCCTCCCCACAGGGCCCGCCATCCCCCCCCCGGGGCCACCATGCCCCCACCGGGCCACCATCCCCCAAAGGGGGCCAAATCCACCACAGGGCCCCCATCCCCCCCGGGACCGCCAAACCCCCCACCCGGGGGCCCCCTTCCCCCCAACCCGGGGGCCCCCATTTCCCCCCACGGGCCCCCATTTCAACCCCCAACCCCCCCGGGCCCCCATCCCCCAACCCCCCCCAAAGGGCCCCCATCCCCCACAGGGGCCCCCCCCCAAACCCCCACCCGGGGCCCCCTTTGTTTCCCCTTATACCAAGGGGTTTGGAAAACCAGGTTTGGGGGGGAAGGGACGTGGGTCCCCGGGGTCTAAATTTTTTTGAAGATTTGGATTCAGGGGGGAATATTTCCTCTTATTGGGGGTCAGTGGCCTCATCGGGGGGTCATTGGCTCTGGGTTAAAACTCAGGGTTTGTACATTGGAACCCCAACAAAACCAAATCACATTATTTTGGCCCTTAAAAAAAGTCCCTGTTTGGGGCGCTGGGTTGGTTTGGGTTTATAAGGGTTTATAGGCTGTCTGCACACAATCCCCCATTGGTGGCTTGGTGGGGTTTAAAATTAAGGTGTTTTTTAAATTAGGGGGGGGGGGGGGTGTCTGCACCAGATTCCCCCATTGCTTTGGCTTGGTGGGTAATTTATAAAGGGGTGATAGGCTGTTCGCCACAATCCCCCATTGTGGCTTTTTTGGTGTTTTAAGGTGTAAAAGGGTGTTGCCCCCACTATCCCCCCATTGCTGGTTGGTGGGTTATAAAGGTTTTTTGATAGGCTGGGCTGCACACAGAACCCCCATTGCTGGCTTGGGGGGGTTTATAAGGTGTGATAGGCTTTCTGCAAACAAAATTTCCCCATTGCTGGTTGGTGGGTGTTTTAAAGGGGTTTATAGGCTGTCTGCACACAGGGTTTCCCCCATTTCTGGCTTGGTTTGGGGGTTTTAAGGTGTAAAAGGCTGTTGCCCCACAATCCCTCATTTCTGGCTTGGTGGGGTTTTAAGGTGTGATAGGTGTCTTTCACAAATCCCTCATTGCTGGCTTTGGGGGGGGTATATTAAAGGGGTGAGGCGTCTTGGGACACAAATTCCCTTTTTGCTGGGTTGGTGGGTTTTTTAAGTGTGATTGGCTGTCTGCCACAATTCCCCCATTGCTGGCTTGGTGGGTTATAAAATGTGGGTAGGGTGGGGCTGCCACCAATCCCTCATTGCTGGCTTGGTGGGTTTATAAGGTGTGAAAAGGCCGTCTGACACAGATTATCATTGCTGGGGTTGGTGGGGATATAAGGGGTGATAGGTGTCTGCACAAGATCCCCATTGGGTGGCTTGGTGGGGGTATAAGGTTAAAAGGCTGTCTGCACCCCAGTTTCCCCCATTGTGGCTTGGGGGGTTATTTAAAAGGGGTGATAGGCTGTCTTTCACCGATCCCCTTTGCCCGGCTTGGTTGGGTTTTTATAAGGGGGATAGGCTTTCTGGACACAGATCCCTCATTGCTGGCTTGGTTTGGGTGTATAAGGGGTGGGTAGGCGGGCTGCACACAGTTCCCTCATTGCTTTGGGTTGGGGGGGGGGTTTTTAAGGTTTTGTAGGTGTCTGCAAAAGATTCCCCCATTGCTGGCTTGGTGGGTTATTAAAGGTTTTGATAGGCTGTCTGCACACGATCCCCCATTGTGGCTTGGTGGGTATATTAAAGGGGTGATGGCGTCTGCACACAGATTTCCCCTTGTGGCTTTTGGGGGGTGTATAAGGGGTGATAGGGTGTCTGCCACACAGATCCCCCATTGCTGGTTGGTGGGTATTTTAAGGTGTTTATAGGCTTTTTGCAAAAAGATTCCCCCATTGCTGGCTTGGTGGGTTATAAGGTTGATAGGCCGGGCTGACCCCAAATCCCCCATTGCTGGGGTTTTGGGGGGTTATAAAAGGGGTGGGTGGGTGTTGCCCCACAATTTCTCTTTGCTGGCTTTGGGGGGTATATAAGGTGTGATTTGGGGTTTTCTGCACCCCAGGAAAACCCCCATTGCTGGTTTTTGGGGGGTTATAGGTTTTGATAGGCTGTCTGCACACAGATCCCTCATTTCTTTGGGTTTGGGGGGTTAATGGGTGATTGGGTGTCGCACACAATTTCCCCATTTTCTGGCTTGGGGGGTTATAAGGTGTGATAGGCTGTCTGCACACAGATCCCCCCATTGTGGCTTTGGGGGGTATAAAGGTTGGGGATAGGGGTCTGCCACAGATCCCTCATTTTCTGGCTTGGTGGGGGTATTTAAAGGGGGGTTAGGCTGTTGCCCACAATTTCCCCATTGCTGGCTTGGTGGGTTTTTTAAGGTGTTTATAGGCTGTCTTTCCCCACAGAAATTTCCCCATTGCTGGCTTGGTGGGGTTTATAAGGGGGATAGGCTGTTTTGCACAATTCCCCCATTGCTGGCTTTGGGGGGGTTTTATAAGGTGTGATAGGCTGTCTGCCACAGAATTTCCCCTTGTGGCTTGGTGGGTGTTTAAGGTGTTTAGGCCGGGCTGCAACAAACCCCCCCTTTCGGCTTTTGGGGGGTTAAAAAGGTTTTAATTTTGGGTTTTCTGCAAAACAGATCCCCCTTTTCTGGGGTTGGTGGGTTAAAGGTGTGATAGGTGTCTGCACAAGATTCCTCATTGCTGGTTGGTGGGGGTATTTAAAGGGGGGAAGGCTGTTCACACAATTTCCCCCAATTTTTTTTCCCGGCTTGGTGGGGGTTTTAAGGTGTGTTGGCCGTCTGACACAGTCCCCCATTTTCTGGCTTTGGGGGGGTTTAAAAAATAAAGGGGTGATAGGCTGTCCCGCAAAACATTTTTCCCCCTTTTCTGGGGTTGGTGGGGGATATAAGGGTGATTGGCTGGGGCCCGCCCCACCTTCCCCCATTTCTGGTTTGGGGGGTATAAAAAAGGTGTATAGGCCCTTTTGCCAAGATTTCCTTCCCTTGCTGGCTTGGGGGGTGTATAAGGTGTTTATAGGCTGTCTCACACAATCCCCCATTGCTGGCTTTGGGGGGTTTAAGGTGTGATAGGCCGTCGAACCCAACCCCCTTTTCTGGCTTTTGGGGGGTTTAAGGTGTGATTGGTGTTTTGCACACAATCCCCCATTGGTGGCTTGGTTTGGGGATATAAGGTGTGATAGGGTTTGCACCAATCCCTCATTGCTGGTTGGTGGGTATATAAGGTGTTTATAGGCTGTCCCGCACAACCCCTTTCCCCCATTGTTGGCTTTGGGGGGTGTAAAAAGGGGTGATAGGCCCGTCTGCCCAATCCCCCCATTTTCTGGCTTTTTGGGGGGTATTTAAGGGGTGATTTGGGTGTCTGCACACGATCCCCATTGCTGGGTTGGGGGTAATAAGGGGTTTATTGGGGTTCTCACACAATCCCTCATTGTGGCTTTGGGGGGTATATTTAAAGGTTTTGATAGGTTTTCTGCATCCAAAAGCTTAAACAGATGGAATATAAAAAAAGTTTCATCCTGCATTCGGAATCTCTTCCTGGGGTCGTGCCCAAACATGGGTAAGAGCCCTGTGGGGCACTACTACCCCATCATATCCCGGTTTAAATTCCCAAGGGGAGACTTTTTGGCTGTGGGTGGGAAATTTGGGGGAGAGGGGTCTGCACCTTGAGCTGTGAAATTTTTAAAACTTCATCAAAAATTTAAAAAACATGGTAGCCTTAATGTGACCGGAGCGCCCCCGCCTCACGGATACCTCCCCCGGCTCCGGCAGGTGCAGGGTGCTGATCAAACCTAACACATATTATCAGTGACAGCACAGAAAGTGGGATGAGAACAGCGGCTCCCCCCACAGCAGCGCCTGTCTGGGAAAAAACTCCCCCCTGGACGGGCCCCCTTTAACCCCCTCCCCCAATACCAGGAGGGGGCAGGAGTTGAATAAAAGCACCTTTGGGGGGGGAAAAACTCGCCCCAGCAGTGAGGTGTTTGATTATAAGGGGGTAAAGAGGCGGGGGTAGAATGACAAAAACCTGGGGTTTTCCCCCCCTCGCTCAGCAGTGAGTGTGTGTGGGTTACTAAGGAATACAGAGGAAAGGAGTTGAATTTACAGCACCTGGGGGGGGAACATTTACCAGCAGGAGTGTGTGTGTTTTTAAGGAGTAACCATTAAAAAAGGAGGGGGGTGGGGAGGGGGGAAAAAAGACCTGGGGGGTTTGGGGGAAAAACTCGCTCAGCATGGTGTGTGTGATTTTCTTTAAAGGGGTACAGAGGATGGGGTGAATTTACAGCACCCGGGGTTTTAAAACTCCCAGCAGTGGGGTGTGTGTGATTACTAAGGAGTACAGAGGAAGGGGGGGTAGGGGTGACGCACCCCGGGGTTTTAAACACCCCATCAGCAGTGAGTGTGTTTTGATTAATAAGGAGGACAGAGGACGGGGTAGAATGAAGCACTGGGGGGCCTGACTTTTTGGTTTTTAAAAGTGAGGTGGGGGTGGTGGGGTTTACTTAGGAGGGGGTTCTGGGGGGATGGGGGTAGGGAAAGAAAGCACCGGGGTTTTAACACTCCTAGCAGCGAGTGTGTGTGATTACTAAGGGGTACAGAGGATGGAGCAGGGAAAGAAAAGGGACCCCGGGGTTTAAACAATGCACAGCAGGAGTGTGTGTGATTACTAAGGGGGTACAGGGGACGGGGTAGCTGACAGTAATGGGGTTGAAACACTCGCTTTAGAGTGAGTGTGTGTGATTACAAAAAAGGGACAGAGGGGCAGGGTAGAAAGACAGCACCCGGGGGTTTTAAAACACTCCTCAGCCCGTGGGGGTGTGGTTTATTTTAAGGAGGAAGAGGAAGGAGTAGAATGGGCCGCACCCGGGGTTTGAACACTCGGGTCCCGCGTGAGTGGGGTATGATTAGTAAGGAGCACAGAGGGGCAGGAGAAGAAAGGGCAGCCCCTGGGGTTGACACTCGTCAAACAGTTTAGTTGGGGGTGATTACTAAGGAGCACAGAGGATGGGAAAAAGAATGACGGCACCTGGGGTTGAACACTCGCTCGCAGTGGTGTGTGTGATTTTTCTAAGGAGAAAAAGGAGGGGTAGAAAAAACAGCACCCGGGGTTGAACCCCTCCCCGCGTGAGGTTTTGGGGTTTTCTAAGGAGTACAGAGGACAGGGGAAGGGGGGAAAAGAGGGGGGGTTAAGGGCAAAAAATCCTGGGGTTGAAAATTCACCCCAGCAGTGAGTGGTGTGATTTTCTAAGGAGTACAAGGATGGAGTAGAATGAAGCACCTGGGGGGTTTAAAAACCCTCAGCAGTGAGTGTGTGTGATTACTAAGGAGTTCAGAAGGGGGGGAGTAGAATGACGGGACCTGGGGTTGAACACTCGCCCCAGCAAATGGTTGTGTTTATTACTAAAGGAAATACAGAAGGGGTAGGGGAGAATGACGCACCTGGGGGTTAAAACTTAGCAGTGAGTGGGTGATTATAAAAAAGTAAGGGGAGGGAGTAGGAAAGACCAAACCCGGGGTTTTAAAAATCCTCAAACGTTTGGGGTGTGTTGTTTTTAAGGATTTTTGAGGAAAGGAATAAAAAGGGTTAAAAAGGGAATTTTGGGGTTTTGGGGGAAAAATTACTTTTGCTCAGCAGTGAGTTTTTGGGGTTTTCCTTTAAAGGGGAAAAGAGGAGGGAGAGTGGACAGCAAACCGGGGTTAAACAATTGTAAACCCGTGGGTGTGTGTGATTTCTAAGGGGTTTCAGAGGACGGGGTAAAAATGACAGCACCTGGGGGGTTTAAATCCCCGCAGTGAGGTTTTGTGATTTCTAAGGAGACCCAAAGGGGGAGTAGAAAAGAACCCCCCGGGGGCCCCCCTGGGGTTTGTAACCAAAAATTCGGGGGTCAGCAGGGGGGAATGCGTGGGGTGTGGATTACTAAGGGAAATACAGAGGAGGGAGTAGAATGACAAACACCTTTGGGGGGGAAACATGCAGCAGTGAGTGTGTGTGATTTAAAATTTTATAAAAATTTCCCTTTTTAAACCCTTTTAAGGGGGTTACTGGAAAACGGGAAAAGTATGAAAACCTGGGGGTTTACACTCGCTCAGCAGTGTGTGTGTTTTATTACTAAGGGGTTTCAGAGGACAGGATAGAAGGGCAGCCCTGGGGGTTTTTTAAACTTCTCAGCAGTGAGGGGTGTGGTTACTAAGGGGTACAGAAGGGGGGGTAGAAGGGCAGCACCTGGGGGTTTAACACTTCTCAGCCCGTGAGTGTTTTTTTGATTACTTAAAGGGGTAAAAGGGACGGAGTGAATGGGCCGGGACCCGGGGGTTTAACACTCGCTCCCGCAGTGAGTGTGTGTGATTACTAAGGGGGGTTCAAAAGGAAGGAGTAGAATGGGCAAACACCTGGGGTTTAAAAACCGCTCAGCAGTGAGTGTGTGGATTTTTTTAAAGGAGTCCAGAAGGGCTGGAGTAGAAAGACGCACCTGGGGTTTAACACTCGCCTTTACCCCCCATTTTTTTTTTGGGGTGTGTTACTAAGGGTACAGAAGGGCGGGAGGAATGACAGCACCTGGGGTTTAACACCCCCAAACAGTGGGGTGTGTGGTTACTAAGGAGTACAAAAGGAAGGAGTAGAAAGACAGCACCCGGGGTTGGGAAAACCCCGTCCCGAAATGGGTGGGGGTGATTACTAAGGATTCAGAGGACAGGGGGTAGAAAAAGCACCCGGGGGTTGAAACTTGCTCGGGAGTAAGGGGTGTGTGATTTTCTTTTGGAGTACGAGGCGGGGAGAATGACAGCACCCGGGGGTTTAACCCCTTCCAACAGTGGGTGGGGTGTGATTATAAGGAGTACAGGGGGACGGGGTAGAAAGGGCAGCACCTTTGGGGGGGAACACTCCAGCAGTGAGTGTGTGTGATTACTAAAGGGGTAAAAGGACAGGGGTAGAATGACAGCACCTGGGGTTTTTAAAAACTCGTAGCAGTGAGTGGGGTCTGAATTTTCTAAGGGGTACAGAGGACAGGAGTTTGAAAGACAAACACCTGGGGTTTTTAAAAACTCGCCCCACAGTGAAGTGTGTGTGGGTTTTTTTTTTTTTATTGGTCAGGGGGATGGGGGTAGAATGACAAACACCTGGGCTTAAAACCCCTCAGCGTGAGTGTGTGTGATTACTATTAGTAAAAAAGGAGGGGGGTAAAATGGGGACAGCCAATGGGGCTTTTGGGGGGGTTTGAACACCTTCCCCTGCCCCGGGGAGGGGTGGGGATTTTTCTTTAAAGGGGTAAGAGGACAGGGAGTGAAAAAAGACCTGGGGGTTTTTTTTTAAAAACCCCTTCGCTAGCAGTTTAGTGTTTTGTGAATTTAAATAAGGAGACAGAGGATGGGGGAGAATTTAAGCACCTGGGGGAAAAACTTGCCTCGCAGTGAGTTTTTGTGTGATTTTAAGGAGACAGGGGGGAGTTTGAATGACAGAAATGGGGTTAAAAAATTCTTTAGCAGGAGTGTGTGTGATTAAAAGGAGTAATAGGTTTGGGGGTAGAAAGACAGACCTGGGGTTGAACACTCGCTCAAACAGTGAGAGTGTGTGATTTTTTAAGGAAGTACAGAGGAGGGGGGTAGAATGGAAAAGCAAAAAGGGGGGGGAAAAACTTGTCGCAGTGAGTGGTGTGATTACTAAGGAGTTTCAGAGGACGGGGGTGGGTTTACAGCACCCGGGGGGTTTAAAAATCGTTTAGCAGTGATTGCGTGTTTATTATAAGGAGGAAGAGGGCGGGAGTGGGAAAGACAGCACCCGGGGTTTTAACATCGTTTAGCGTGAGGGGGTGTGTGATTACTAAGGAAAAACCAGAGGATGGGGGTTGAAATGCCCGCATGGGGGGTTTAAACAACTTTTTTAAAAACAGCAGGGGGAAAGTGGTTGTGTGTGTATTTCTAAGCGGGAAAAGACTGGGCAAAAGCTGCCTGAGAGAAGAGGTGATGTCAATAGAAACCATTGCTTACTAAATCCCAGCCCACATACAGGACTCTCAATAAAATTTTTGTGACCCCAAACAAAAAGGACAAATCGCCTTCTGTTTTTTCCCCGGGAAAAAACCTTTATGAGACATCTCAGTGTTCCCCGTGATGTCAAAGTGTTACCTGCATACCCAAATTTACGGGCTGTAGTTCACAGTTAAATAGTATGTCGGGAAATTTCCACCATCCCCAATAAAAGGTTATTCACCCCACCCGGGAGACGAGTACAAATACTGTAGAGCACGTGTCCAACACAAGGCCGTGGAGCAATTCATCCCCGTCCCGTCATTTTATGTGGCCTAAAGAGTTGGAACGCAAGCGGGATGGCAAGGCCTAGAGCAGAAGGACCGGCTCTCCACTTTGCCAGGGCCCATAACAGCATTTTCAGAGGGGGACACAAAAAGGGGAATGAGCACCATCTTGGATTCGGAGCTCTTCGGTATCTCACAGGTTGTGGCACAGATCTGACTACCCTAACCAAGTACCATAGCCACCATTCCTGACATTCTAGGGTTCTTAACACTGGTGGGCCCTTGGGGGAAAATGAGCCGAAAACCCCCCGGTCAACCATTCAGAAGAAGATAAGGGAGGGATAGTGGTTCCTAAAGGATTCTCCGAACTGAAAAATAAAACGATCAATCAACCTTGGTTTTGGGAAGGGGCTTTGGTTAAGTCTTTTGACTTTTTGTTTAAATCTATCATGCAATTTTTTAAAAGGTGTGGACCCCCCATTTACCAAAACCCAAAGGCCCCGGCGAATCAAGCCCACTACATTATTTTATATGGCCCATGATAGCTTAGTTTTAGTGAAGGGGGGTGGACAAATCCCGGGCCGAAAGACCCAAATGTCCCTTTTTCCAAGTAAAGTCCCCAGGGGGGGCACCACACTGGGAGTTGGCACCATCTTTGCTTTGGGCTCTGAATCAACCACCCCGTTCTGTTTAGCAACTCACAGGTGGTGGCACATCTCTGACTGCTGTACCCGGTCACCAGAGTCACCCTCCAAGGACCTACAATGGGAGCCCTCCCAGGCACCTCAATCATCCCCCAAGGCCCTCCAATGGGAGCCCTCCCAGGCACCTCAATCACCCCCCCAAAGGGCCCCAAAGGGGGCCCCCCAGGCACCTCAAACATCCCCCCAAAGGCCTCCCAAAGGGGGCCCCCCCAGGGCCCCCAACTCCCAAGGCCCTCCAATGGGAGCCCTCCCAGGCACCTCAATCATCCCCCAAGGCCCTCCAATGGACCCTCCCCGGGACTCTCACCCCCAAGGGTCCAATGGCCCCCAGGCACCCACATCCCACAAGGCCCTCCAATGGGAGCGCTCCTAGGCACTCTAGCCACCATTCAAATCTCTCCAATGGTAGCCCTTTCAAGATTCTAGCCCCCCCTCCAAGGGCCCTTTAATGGGGGGCCCCCCAGAACCCCTCTAGCCACCTTCAAAAAAACCCCTTTAATAAATGTTTCCCCCCAGGCATCAAAAGTCCCTTCTCTAAGGCCCCCAAAAGGGTGCCCCCCGGGACTCAAGTCACCCTTCAAATCTGTCCAATGGTAGTTCTTTCAGGGGACTTAGCCCCCCTTTTTTAAAATCCCTCCAATGGTAGCTCTTTCAGGCACTCTAGCCACCCTTCAAAGCCCTTCAATAAAGCCCTCTCAGGCACTCTAGCCACCCTTCAAATCCCTCCACTGTTAGCCCTTTCAGGCACTATAGCCACCCTCCAAGGCTCTCCAATGGGAGCCCTCCCAAGCACTCTAGCCACCCTTAAAATCCCTCCAATGGTAGCCCTTTCAGGCACTATAGCCACCTTCCAAATCTATCCAATGGTAGCTCTTTCAGGCACTCTAGCCACTCTTCCATTTCCTTCAATAAAGCCTACCCAGGCACTCTAGCCAACCTCCAAGGCCCTCCAATGGGAGCCCTCCCAGGAATTCTAGGCACCCTTCAATGGTAGCCCTTTCAGGCACTCTAGCCACCCTTCAATGATAGCCCTTTCAGGCATTACCCCCCTTCAATGGTAGCCCTTGCAGGCACTCTGGCCACCCTCCAATGCTCTACAATAGGAACCATCCCAGGCATTAGCCTCCTTCAAGCCCCTCCAATTTTTAGCCCTTTCCCGGGACCCAACCCTCTCTCTAAGGCCCTCTTTGGGCACATCCAGAACTCTAGCCACCTAACAAGACTCTCCCATGACAGTCCTACCAGCCACCCCACCCCCATTTTCCACGGTTTTTCAATGACTTTTTTGGGGGCCAAAATACTGATTGCCTTGATGGACACGACTTTGTCACTGGAGGGTCACTGGCGTAAGTTGATACCAATGATTGGCTCCTAGGCCTTGCTTCAGTGCATCATCCCCCATCGCAGACCCTCAGTTTGGAGGTTTGCTGATAATCCGCGCTGTATCTTGCACACATTTTCCTCTCTATCCTTCCCGGGTTTTTGCACAACATTTTTTTTTGGGTAAAGTTATGTACTTTATGATTAGAAAAGCCCTGGTTTTCTGTTTTGAAAAGGTGTTTTGCGGTGATAATCGCCGGCTGTAATACTCCCGTCCCTATGGGCTCAGATGTTGCAGTTATCTGGGGCTGCTTTTTGGAATGCAGATTCCTCTTCCTGAGCGATAAGGAGGAAAATATGCAGCGGATGATGAAATTCTCAGAAAACTTTTTTCCCTCACCCGGAGTAAACGTGCCCTCAAAAATTGCAGAAACATCTACGAAAAACAAGCGGTTTGATTCGCGTGACCCAGATTCTCAGTCCATTGGTTTTTATACCTATTGCCGTGAACAGCTCCAGACTCCAGATCCCGGTCATTAGATTTAAAGAGGTGAAATCCACATCCGAGTCATTTGACTTGTGGCCCAGACATCTGTGAGGAGCCCCGGGGACCCCGAAAAGGAGAGCAAAGAAGGTAGCTCTGGCCCAAACAGTATATGAAGTGTAGGAGTCTCCCAAAGTCAAACCAGATTAAAGGGGGGTGGGGATTTTGTGGGAAAAGGGAGGGCAAAGGGAACCCCGAATAGAGAAGGGGAGGAAGAGGGACAGGAAGGAGACAAAGAGGGTTTGGGGGGGAACAAAGGGCAGGGGAGGACAGCGGATGGGGGGGAAAGGGATAGGAAGGAGAAAAAAAAAAGGGGTTAGGGGGGGGAAAAAGGGAAAAAAAGACTAGAGGACTAAGGAGGAAAGGGGATAGGGAAGAAGACAAAGAGGGTTAGGGGGAGGACAAAGAGGCAGGAGAGGACTAGCAGGACTAGGAGGAGGAAGAGGGATAGGAAGGAGACAAAGAGGGTTAGGGGGAGGACACAGAGGTAGAAGAGGACTAGCAGGACTAGGAGGAGGAAGAGGGATAGGAAGGAGACAAAGAGGGTTAGGAGGAGGACAAAGAGGCAGGAGAGGACTAGGAGGAGGAAGAGGGATAGGAAGGAGAAAAAGAGGGTTAGGAGGAGGACAAAGAGGCAGGAGAGGACTAGCAGGACTAGGAGGAGGAAGAGGGATAGGAAGGAGACGAAGAGGGGAAGAGGACTAGGAGGAGGAAGAGGGATAGGAAGGAGAAGAAGAGGGTTAGGGGGAGGACAAAGAGGCAGGAGAGGACTAGGAGGAGGAAGAGGGATAGGAAGGAGAAGAAGAGGGTTAGGGGGAGGACACAGAGGTAGAAGAGGACTAGGAGGACTAGGAGGAGGAAGAGGGATAGGAAGAAGACAAAGAGGGTTAGGAGGAGGACACAGAGGTAGAAGAGGACTAGGAGGAGGAAGAGGGATAGGAAGGAGACGAAGAGGGTTAGGAGGAGGACAAAGAGGCAGGAGAGGACTAGGAGGAGGAAGAGGGATAGGAAGGAGACGAAGAGGGGAAGAGGACTAGGAGGAGGAAGAGGGATAGGAAGGAGAAGAAGAGGGTTAGGGGGAGGACACAGAGGTAGAAGAGGACTAGGAGGAGGAAGAGGGATAGGAAGGAGACAAAGAGGGTTAGGAGGAGGACAAAGAGGCAGGAGAGGACTAGGAGGAGGAAGAGGGATAGGAAGGAGACAAAGAGGGTTAGGGGGAGGACAAAGAGGTAGAAGAGGACTAGCAGGACTAGGAGGAGGAAGAGGGATAGGAAGGAGACAAAGAGGGTTAGGGGGAGGACACAGAGGTAGAAGGGGAAATAGCGGGGATAGGGGGAGGAAGAGGGATAGGAAGGAGAAAAAGAGGGTTAGGAGGAGTACAAAGGGGCGGGAAAAGGGACTAAAAAGGAGGAAGAGGGATAGGAAGGAGACAAAGAGGGTTAGGGGGAGGACACAGAGGTAGAAGAGGACTAGGAGGACTAGGAGGAGGAAGAGGGATAGGAAGAAGACAAAGAGGGTTAGGAGGAGGACAAAGAGGCAGGAGAGGACTAGCAGGACTAGGAGGAGGAAGAGGGATAGGAAGGAGACGAAGAGGGGAAGAGGACTAGGGGGAGGAAGAGGGATAGGAAGGAGAAGAAGAGGGAGAAGAGGACCAGGAGGAGGAAGAGGTATAGGAAGGAGACGAAGAGGGTTAGGGGGAGGACACAGAGGCAGGAGAGGACTAGGAGGAGGAAGAGGGATAGGAAGGAGACGAAGAGGGGAAGAGGACTAGGAGGAGGAAGAGGGATAGGATGGAGAAGAAGAGGGTTAGGGGGAGGACAAAGAGGTAGAATAGGAGGAGGAGGAGGAGGAAGAGGGATAGGATGGAGAAGAAGAGGGTTAGGTGGAGGACAAAGAGGTAGAATAGGAGGAGGAGGAGGAGGAAGAGGGACAGGAAGGAGACAAAGAGGGTTAGGAGGAGGCACAGAGGCAGAAGAGAACTAGGAGGACTAGGAGGAGGAAGAGGGATAGGAAGGAGAAAAAGAGGGAGAAAGGGACCAGGAGGAGGAGGAAGAGGAAGGAGATGAAGAGGGTTAGGAGGAGGACACAGAGGTAGAAGAGGACTAAAAGGAGGAAAAGGGATAGTAAGAGGACTAAGAGGAGGAAGAGGGACTGGAAGGAGAAGAAGAGGACTAAGAGGAGGAAGAGGGACTGGAAGGAGAAGAAAAGTGTAAGGGGGAGGACACAGAGGTTGAAGGGGGACTGGGGAAAAGGAAGGGGGTTTGGGAAAGGGGAAAAGGGAAAGGGGTAAGGGGAGGAAAAGGGTTTTTGAAGGGGGATAGGAAAAGGAAGAGGGTTGGAGGAGAAAAAAGAGGGAAAGGGGGGAGGCCCAAAAGAGGTTGAAGAGGACTAGGAGGAGGAAGAGGGATAGGATGGAGAAGAAGACGGTTAGGGGGAGGACAAAGGTAGAAGAGGACTAGGAGGAGGAAGAGGGACAGGAAGGAGAAGAAGAGGGAGAAGAGGACCAGGAGGAGGAGGAAGAGGGATAGGAAGGAGAAGAAGAGGGAGAAGAGGTCCAGGAGGAGGAGGAAGAGGGATAGGATGGAGAAGAAGATGGTTAGGGGGAGGACACAGAGATAGAAGAAAACTGGGAGGGGGGAAGAGGGCCATGCCGGAGAAGAAGAGGGAAAAGAGGAAAAAGGGAGGGGGGGAAGAGGGGGGAAAGGAGAAGAAGAGGGAAAAGGGCCCCGGGGAGGGGGGAGGAAGGGGGATTGGAAAGGAAAGAAAAAGAGGGGGGAAGAGGACCAGGGGGGAGGAAAGGGGATGGAAGGAGAAGAAGAGGGAGAAGAGGACTAAGAGGAGGAAGAGGGATGGGAAAGGAAAAGGGAAGAGGGAGAAGGGGATAAGAGGGGGAAGGGGGTTTTGGAAAGGGGAGAAGAAGGGGGAAAAAGAGGGGGGACACAGAGGTAGAAGAGGAGTAGGAGGAAAGAAGAGAAAAAGGAGGACTAAGAGGAGGGAGAACAGATAAATCAGTGATAGGCAGGAGGAAGAGGAGTAGGATGAGGTAGAAGGGGTTTTGGAAAAGACTGAATAGGCAAGAAAAAAAGAATGTAGGAAGGGGGAAAATTATTAAAAGAAAGGGAAAAAAAGGGAAGAAGAGGGATAGGAAGAGGAAGTAGAGGTACAGGAAGGACGAAAAGGGATTTGGGGAGTTCCAAGAGGAATAAGAATGGGAACAAAAGAAAAATAGAAATAAAAGAAGAGGAATAAAAAGAGTAGGAAGAGGAAGAAGGAGTAAAGCAAAAAGAATAAAAAGGGAAGGAAGGAAGAGGATGGATAAAAAAGAGAAAGACGAGGGATGTAGGAGTCAACAGATGCACTGGGCCTGGAGAAGAAGCCAGTTTAGTTGCCTAAAAAGTGGGTCTATTTGCCATCTTCCCCTTATTAACCTTTTCCACCCCCCCAACTGATAATGTGAAACTGAACATGAAAGCGGGCGAGAGGCTCCCTCCATCTGTTGCCCTCACGTCTTCCATTGAGTTGGTTCCTCCTTCTTTCTTTTTTAAAGAAAAAACCCCAACTCCCCCCGGAAGTGAATAGGGAAAAAAGAAAAAAGGGGGGGGATGGAGGAATGGAAAGAATTATAAGGGTTTGGGAATAAAAGTAGAGAAGTGTTAGGGGGAGTTTTGAAACATGTCCCTTTTTTGGGGGGGTATAAGTAGGGTGATAGGCGGCCATTTTGTCATATAGGCACTACTAGCTCATATTCAGGGTGCTGTTTACAGGTGCCCTCCCCCAAATGGGGGGGAATCCCATTATTTTCATTACCCCCCTTTGATCCCCTCTGGGGCCTCCTTCCTCTCCCCCTCAGCCGGGCCCAACCCCTCCTTTTTTCCTCTCAGGTTTAGTTGACTTCATGTTGCGAGCCGCAGATTTTGGTTATATTTTGCTTCCTTTAAATTAATCAGCCTTCCCCCGGAAACCCCATTACCCACGGTCGTAGATTTTCCCTTTGTTAGATTTGTATTCTGTCGGGACTACTTTCCTCTATTAAAATTTATTTGTTCTTTCTCGGCTGCTATTTTTTTCCCCCGGTAAAAAAAAAAAAAAAAAAACAAAAAAACCCTTTAACCCTTCCCCCCGGGGCCTTATTCAGTGAAATTTGTGCGGCTTTAAAAAAAATTTTTTTGGGGGGTTTTTTCCCCCCCTTTTTTTTTTTTTTTAAAAACGCGGAATTTTTTTTTCTCCGGGGGGGGGCCGTCTCCTGCCGGGGAATTTTTTGGGAAAAAATTTTTTTTTGTAAGGGTTTTTTTTTTTTTAAAAGGAAAAAAATTTTTTTCAAAAAAAATAATTTTTTTTTTAACCTTTTTCCCCCCCCCCTTTAAAAAAAAAAAAAAAAAAAAAATTTTTAAAAAAAATTTTTTTTTCCCCCCCCTTCCCCTTAAAACCCCCAAAAAAAAACCCCCCCCCCCTTTTTTTTTTTTTTTCCCCCCCCCCCCAAAAAAACCCCAAAAAACCCCCTTTTCCCCCCCAAAAAAATTTAAAAAATTTTTTTTTCCCCCCCCTTTGGGGAATTTCCCCCCCAAAAACCCCCAAAAAAAAAACCCCTTTTTTCTTTTCCCCCCCCCCCCCCCAAAAAAAAAAATTTTTTTTTCCCCCCCCCCCCCCCAAAAAAAAAATTTAAAAAAAATTTTTTCCCCCCCAAAAATTTTTTCCCCCCAATTTACCCAAAAAAAAATTTTTTTTTTTTTTCCCCCCCAAAAACCCCCCCCCCCCCCCCAAAAAAAAAACCCAAAAAACCAAAAAACCCCCCCCAAAAAATTTTTTTTAAAAAATTTTTAAAAAAAACCATCCCCAAAAAAATTTTTTTCCCCCCCCCCCCTTTTTCCCCCGGGGGCCCCCCAATTTTTAAAAAAAAAAAAAAAAACCCCCTTAACTTTTTTTTTTTCCCCCCCCCCCCAAAACCCCCCCCCCTTTTAAAAAACCCCCCCAAAATTGGGGGTTTTGGGGGGGAAATTTTTCCCCCCCCCTTTTTTTTCTTTTTTTAAAAAAAAAAAAAATTTAAAACCCCCCTTTTTAAAAAAACCCAAAAAAAAAATTTTTTATCCGGGGTAACCCAAAAAAAACCCCTTTTTCCCCCCCCCCTTTTTTTCCCCCCCCAAAAAAAAACCCCCCCTTAATTTCCCAAAAAAATTTTTTTTTAAAAAACCCCCCCTTTAAAAACCCCCCCCCCCCCCCAAAAAAAAAGGGAAAAAATTTTTTTTTATGGAAAACCCCAAAACCCCGGGCCCCAAAAAAAAAAACCCCCTTTTTTTTCCCCCCCCCCCCAAAACCCAATTTTTTTCCCCCCCCCCTTTTTTTAAAAATTTTTTTTTTGGGGGGGAAAAAAAACCCCCCAAAAAAGGCTTTTTTTTAAAAATTTTTCCCCCCCCCCCCCCCCCCCAAAAAATTTTTTAAAAAAAAAATTTTTTTTCCCTTTTTTTTGGCCCCCTTTTTCCCCCCCCCCAAAACCCTTGGGGTTTTTTTTTCCCCCTTTTTTTCCCCCCCCCCGGGGGGGGGGAAAAAAAAAATTTTTTTAAAAAAGGGGGGCCCGGGTTTAGGGTTTTTTAAAAAAAAAAAAAAAAACCAAAAAAAAATTTTTTTAAAGGGGGGCCCCCAAAAAAAACCCCAAAAAAAAATAAACCCCCCCCCCTTTTTTTTTAAAAAAGGGGCCCCCAAAACCCCCCCCCTTTTCCCCCCCCCGGGGCAAAAAAAATTTTAAAAAAAATTTTAAAATTTTGGTTTTTTCCCCCGGGGTTTTCCCCCTTTTTTTTTTTTTTTGGGGGGGGGTTTTTTTAACCCCAAAAAAAAACCCCCCCCCCAAAAAAAAAAAAAAATTTTTTTAAAAAAAATTTGCCTTTAAAAATTTTTTTTTCCCCCAAAACCCCCAAAAAAAAAAAAGGGGGTTTTTTTAGGGGGGTAAAGGGGGGGCCCCCCCCCCCAAAATTTTTTTTTTTTTAAAAAAAAAACCCCCCAAAAAAATTTTTTTTTTTTTTGGGGAAAAAAAAAACCCCAAAAAAATTTTTTTTTTTGGGGGGGGGGGGGGGGCCGGGTTTTAAAATTTAAAAAATGGGGTTTTTGGGGGGTTTTTAAAAAAAAAAATTTTTAAAAAAATTTTTTTTAAAAACCCCCCAAAAACCCCCCAAAAAAAAATTTTTTTTAAAAATTAGGGGGCCCGGGGTTTTTAAAAAAAAAACCTTTGGGGGAAAAAAAATTTTTTTTTTAAAACCCCTTCCCCCCCCCCCCAAAAAAAAAACCCCCCGGGGAAAAAAAAAAAAACCCCCAAAAAATTTTTTTTAAAAAAAATTTTTTGGGGGGGCCCCCTTTTTTTTTTTGGGGGGCTTTCCCCCCGGGGGGTTTTTTTAAAAAAAAGGGGGCCCCCGGGGGTTTTTTAAAAAAAATTTAAAATTAAAAAAAAGGGGTTTTTTTTTTTTGGGGGGCCCCAAAAAGGGGGGTTGGAAATTTTTTTTTTGGGTTTTTAAAAAAACCCTTTTTAAGGGGGGAAAAAAAAAAAAAAAAATTTCTTTTTTGGGGGGGAAAAAAGGGGGGGTTTTTTTTTTTTTTTTTAAAAATTTTTTTGGGGGGGGGCCCAAAATTTTTTAAAAAAGGGGGGGGGAAAGGGGTTTTTTTTAAAAAAAAACCAAATTTTTTGGGGGGGTTTTTTTTAAATTTTGGAGGTTCCCAAAAAAATTTTTTTTAAAATTTTTTGGAAAAATTAAAAATTAAAATTTTTTTTTGGGGGGGGAAACCCCCAAAAAAAAAATTTTTCCCCTTTTTTTTAAAATTAAAAATTTTTTAAAAACCGGGTTACCCAAAAAAAGGGAAAAAAAAATTTTTTTTTGGGGGAAAAACCCAAAAGGTTTTCCCCCCCCCAATTTTTGGGGGTTTTTTTTTTAAAACCCCCCAAATTTCCCCAAAAAAAAAAACCCCTTTTTTTTTTAACCAAAACCTTCCCCGGGGGGGGCCCAAAAAAAAAAAAAAATTTTTTAAAAAAGGGGGGGGGGCCCCCCCCCCAAATTTAAAACCCCCCCCCCCCCCCAAAAAAAAAAAACCCCCCTTTTTCCCCCCAGCCCCCAAAAAAAAGGGGGGGGGTTGGGTTTTTTTTAAATTTTTTTGAAACCCCTTTAAAAAAATTTTTTTCACCCCTTTTTTTTATTTTTTGGGCGGTTTTTTCTTTTGGGGGGCCCCCCGGGGGGGAAAAAAAAAAATTTTTAAAGGGGGCCCCTTTTTTGGGGGGGTTTTTTTTTCCCCCCCCTGAAAGATTTAAAATGGGTTAAAAGGTCGCATGACTTTGCAGGTAACAGCAGTTTTACCCATGAAACCTCACGGCCATTAAAATTGATTGCTTTTGGCGGCGGCTCCCCTCACAATCTTTGCAGCTGAAAAACAAAAAGCTGCTTTGTTAAGTCAAAAGCCAGCTATAGGGGGACAGAGAGCCCAAAGTTTGATTTTGAAATAGGGCAGTGGTTGCAGGACTTTGCAGGTAACCGCAGCAAACCCCCCAAAACCCAATGATTGTTTTTTGCGGCGGCTCGTCCTTGAAATCATGCAGCTGCAAAAAAAGAGGCTTCTTTGTTTCTTTCGAGCCTTGGGGGTAGGCCACATGGGATGAAAGGACTAAAATTAGGTTTTCAAATAGGTCAGTGACTGGACGGCTTTGCAGGTAACGTCAGATTTGCCCACAAACCACAAAAAATTAAAATGTTAATGGCTGCGCGGCTCACCAGCAAAGTATCCCCCCAAAAAATGCATTTCAATTGGGGGGGAATTTTTTCCACACAAGAGAGTCCATGGGGTCCCCCCCCAAAAATTGAATGTTATTTTGTTTTTAAGGTTCCGGTCACATTACATTTGAGCCCTAATTTTGCTGTTAAACTTTGCCGAAGTTTCCATGACCTTTTTCCCCTGCCCATACCCTACAATATGCCACCAAAAGGGCCACCCTTATACTGAAAAATCGGGCCCCCCATAACACCCCAATCTTTAAAACCCGGGCCTGCCCCCCTATAATATATCTCTCCCCTTTCCCCATAGTATCCCCTTTTCCAAGCTTCACAGTTAGATGAGGTTTTGGTGTTGGTGTGCAGTGTTCTTTTCTTGATGCCTCCTTCATTTTGATGCACAGTGCCAGTGCCAGACAGGGATAATCATAAGGTCATTCAAAGTTTTTTTTAATGGAAAATGGGTCAGGAGAACTGTCTTCTGCTGATTTGGGGGGATGGGCCAATGGGGAAGATGTGTGTAAAAGGGCAGGGAAACCCCCTTTTGGGGGGTTATCCGGGCCCGGGGCCTTCAGGCTTCCACCCTCCCTCAAGATCGCCCTTTCCCCACCCCTGTGGCCTGGATGTCATTCAACCATAAACCACACCTAAAAAAATTTGGGGAAAAAGGCACTTTATGTCTGAAAAATACATATTCAAATTTAAAAATTCAAAGGGTTTTCTTAAATTTGGGGGCCCTAAAACCTTTTATAGGAACAAAAAGGGCAAGTAGTTTTAATCCCATAAGGAAATTTGAGAGGCTCCAAAATTCGACCACTTATGTTTCCCCAGGACAATACCAAAAAACTGGGGAAATTAATTTAAAATGGGAATCCCCCCTCCGGGATGGGTAAAAGTATTAAATCTATGCTTACATTGGGTTAAGGTTTTGCTCCTAAAGTATAATTTGATTCTCAGATGTCCCCATTCAAATGAGTTTAGACATAATGGGGGGAAAAACCAAAAAATCCAAAGTTTTCCGTCTCAAGAGACCTTATAGATGGGGGAAAACCCATGGGGGGTCCAAGTGGGTTTTCATTTTTCATTCAAGAGATTTGAGCCAAGGGGAAATCAAAAACACCAAAATACTCTTTTTTGGGAATACCTTCTGTGGGTTTGGTGTCCAGTTTTTTCCTTTCCTAAACTTTGAGATACCCCCAAAAGGGGAGGATGTTTTTTATGTTGGTGTGCGTGTTTTTCATGACCCCCCCCCCATAGTATTGGTGTTGGGGTAAAATTTCTTTCCATATCCCCCTTTCCCAATTTTCCAGTTGTGAGGTTTTGGTGTTGGTGCAGGGTTTTTTTCCTTTCTCCTCCTCTATAGTATTGGTGTTGGTGTGCAGTGTTCTTTCCATGATGTCCCCTCATCCATAGAATTGGTGTTGGTGTTCAGTGTTCTTTCCATGATGCCTCCTCCTCTATAGTATTGGTGTTGGTGTGCAGTTTCCTTTCCATTATGTCCCCTCATCCATAGTATTGGTGTTGGTGTGCAGTGTTCTTTAAGATCCTCTTTATAGTTTTGGTGTGGTTTGCAGTTTTCTTTCCATGTTTCCCCTCCTCTATAGTATTGGTTTTGGTGTGCAGTGTTTTTTCCCAAGTCCCCCTCCTCAAATTGAATTTGGTGTTGGTGGATGTTCTTTCCTTATTCCCCCCCTTTCTATATTTGGTTTTTTGGTGTGCAGTATTCCTTTCCAAAGATACCTCCCTTTCTATAGAAAAAAATTGTTGATGTGCAGTGTTCTTTCCATGTTGTCCCTTCATCCGTAGAATTGGTGTTGGTGTCCAGTTTTCTTAATGTTTTCCCCTTTCCCCCAAGAATTTGGTGTTGGTGTGCAGTTTTTTTTTCCATGATCCCTCCTCCTCTAAGTATTGTGGGGGATGTTCTTTCCATATGTTCCCCCCCTCTATAGTTTTGGGTTTTGGGGAGTGCGGTGTCTTTTTCCATGTGCCTCCCCTCTATAGTATTGGTTTTGGTGTGCTGTTCCCATAATATCTCCTCCTCTTAAAGTTTTGGGGTTTGGTGTGCATTTCTTTCCATGATCCCCCCCCCCATAGTATTGGTGTTGGTGTTTCCAGTTTTTTTTCTTTCCATGATGTCCCCCCCTCTAGATTGGGTTGGGGGTTTCCGTTTTCTTTATGATGTCCCCTTTCCATATATGGTGTTGGTGTCGTTTTTTCCATGATCCTCCTCCTCTTAGTTTTTTGGTGTTGGTGTGCAGTGTTTTTCCCCAGGGGGCCTCCTCCCCCTAAGTATTGGTGTTGGTGTCAGTGTTTTCCAAGATACCTCCTCCTATATGTTTTGGGTTGGTGTGCAGTGTTCTTTCCAGATACCCCCCCCTCCCCCTATAGATTGGTTTTTGGTGTCGTGTTTTTTCCATAGGTCCCCTCCCCCAAGCTTCACATTTTAAGATGGTTTTGGTTTTGGGTTTGAGTTTTTTCCCTTGGCCCCTCTTCCATCCTTCCCAGTTTGAGGAGGTATTGGTGTTGGTGTGCAGTGTTTTTTTTCCTTTAAACATAAGATTTTGCATTTGTGCTAAAAGTTTCTGTGTGTACCCCTGAGGTGAAAAGAAGGAACAAGAGAGGGAATTTAAATGAAAGAAGTAGAAAAGAAACAGGGATAGAGAAAAAATAAGACGAGAGAAATCGAAGGGGAAGAAGATAAAAATTTTTGCCCCGTGTTTTTTTCCTGAACGCCCCCTCTAAGTTTTGGTGTTGGTGGCGTGTTTTTCCCTTTGATGCCTCCTCCTCCTCCATAGTATTGGTGTTGGTGTGCAGTTTCCTTTCCATGATGTCCCCTCATCCATAGTATTGGTGTTGGTGTGCAGTGTTCTTTCCATGATGCCTCCTCCTCTATAGTATTGGTGTTGGTGTGCAGTGTTCTTTCCATGATGCCTCCTCCTCTATAGTATTGGTGTTGGTGTGCAGTGTTCTTTCCATGATGCCTCCTCCTCTATAGTATTGGTGTTGGTGTGCAGTGTTCTTTCCATGATACCTCCTTCTCTATAGTATTGGTGTTGATGTGCAGTGTTCTTTCCTTGATGCCCCTCTTCCATCCTTCCCAGTTTGATGAGGTATTGGTGTTGGTGTGCAGTGTTTTTTTTTTTTTCTTTAAACATAAGATTTTGCATTTGTGCTAAACGTTTCTGTGTGTACCCCTGGAGTGACAAGAAGGAACAAGAGAGGGAATTTAAATGAAAGAAGTAGAAAAGAAACAGTGATAGAGAAAAAATAGATGACAAAGAGAAATCAGAAGAGGAAGAAGATAAAGAATTTTGCTATGAATTTAGGAAATGGTTCACATTTGAATATCAGGAACTTGGTTAAGTTTGGCCTGAATATTGGTGAAATGTGCTGAAAGATCATCCCTAACCTTTACCCTAATCACAATTTATGGTTAGGGTCAGGTTTATGAATAAGGTAAGGATAAGTAAACAATACAACAAAGTACTTCCCACATATGTGAAATACAGGAATAGAGAAATCAAATAATACCAACGAAAAAAAACTACTCCTTTAAAACATACCTTTTAATAATCAAAATTAAAAATAAAAAATGAACCCTACATAAATGATAACAACACCCAAAAAAGGGAAGGGAATAAAACCCCACTTCCCCCCAGGTAACCCTATGGTACCTCAAACATTTTGGGGAACCCCCCCCGATAAAGGCGACCCCAAAAAATTTAACTCCTAAACTGTCCCCTACAAAGGGGATTGCCCACTCTATGAATCTAACGGCGGACCCCCCCAAAAGGAAAACAAATGGGGACAGACAAAAAATTGGTACACAATGTGCAGACCAACAAGAATAGATATGAAAAAGCGCCAAAATCAGTATAAAAAATGCACAGCAATAGCACAAAAATTTAGGGAAATTAAACCAATTTAAAAAGATGTTAAAACCCACAGTAAATGAATATAGGGTATAACAATGCTTACTTATCGCGCCAAAAGACCCAAAAAGGTGTTTCGTCAATTGATACATACGCAGGGCTGTTACAGGTTAAACGCCACTTAAAACCCCCAAAGGGTTTGTCCCATTTCCCGGATCCCCAGTGGGTCAAAAAACATACCATCTACAAAAAATCATTAATCAACATGAAAACACACTCAAAAAAAATAAACTATATTCCCATTTAAACCAACTAAAAGGGCCCAAAAAATCCTGGGCTCCAAGATTTTAACCAGGTTCAGATGGATGAAAAACCCAAGGATAGGGGGTTGGTGTGTCTCCCCCGGTACGACTCACAAACCAGGTAGGTAATAGTGCCACAGCCATGCATACCCTGGGGAAATAAATAACCCCCCCAGGGTAATACTCCCCCCAACAACAGGAAAAGCCCCCCATTCACCTATTATAAAAAGTATTAACTTACAGACACATTTCAGAGAAGTGCGAAGGGTCTAAAAACTACGTACGCGCATGCCAAAAAAAAAGGCACGTGGGGGCCCGGCTTCACCTAGTCGACGGCGCCTCGCCAATAACGGCTCACTAGGAAAATATTTCCCCCGCCAGACACATAAATGTGGCGGGGCCCACATCAGTGCCTTACTGCCCCGCCCACGGGCCCACCAGTATATGATGCCCAGGTCTCAAAAAAAAAATTAACGGCCCGCGCCCAAAAACGACATCACGCGGGCGACTGCGCATGCGCACACACGAAAATGGTGGGGGGGCTCATACGCTAACACCCCCGCTCCTGGACTTATCCATAGGGTCCCCGGGGCCATATATCGCGCTGCCCGCCGGGGGTTAGTAACTCAAAAGTTAACCCGCCTTGTCGAATACACTGCCCTAATTTTTAAGGGGGGAACATAGTAAACCAAAACAGGCACTGTTTCAAAAGTATACCAAAAGCCTTCCTGTGCTACCGCAGTGATCCCCACATATGGGGTTAATGGCCAGCTACCCCCGGGAAAGGGGCATAATATAATGCCATCCCCTCTCCAATCATTTGTATTCATCCACGCCGCTAAAAAAAATGAAAGGGCAAATTTGACCACTCAGAAAATGGGGGGTCAAAACAAAAACAAAATATACAAGTTTAAAAAAAAATAATGTCTGGGATTAAAACAAATTAAAGGGGAAACTGTGTTCCCAGGGGTTGTGTGTATAAAGAATCCAAACAGCCGGTTACAAGAAAACAAGTAAAGGAAGTGACTCATTCAGGCCCTTTGGAAACACACTCCAGCCGTTAATCCATTGTGTTTCCCCTGTAAAATGAGTTTTTCCCAGTCCCCCTCCCCTTCTGGGGGTTTCCCAATCAATACCCTGGAAAATTTCTACATCCATCATCCCCCCATGCTTTTCCCTACTGTTCGCAATCGTGTATCGTGCTGTTTTTTTATATCCCCAATGGTTCACCCGATTCTTCTTTTCAGTTCTCTCGTGTTTTCCCAACATATTTAAACCCTCAAGGGGATTTTTGCCGGGTAGACAACCCCCAAAGGGAAATGCAGTTTTATAAATCCTTTTAAAGGTGTATTGTGTGAACTGTCAGGGCGCCGTGTTTTTACAAATTTCCACATATTTACAGAATTTACACCTACCGCACTTAAAACAACCCTTGGGTTGCCTACCCGCCCAGGTCTTCTCGTGGGGCCACAAAATGGCTCCTCACCAGCGGTCCCTGAGACTTCGTCCCCTACGTTAAAGGGGGAGGACGGGGTGGCAGGCAGTATTCTTTAAGAACATCATCCCGTAGGAATTCCCAGTTTTTCTAACAAAAACATGAATCTTTTCCCCTGTGATTTTAAATCCCAAGATCCTAAGATCTTCCCATATTTCCCCAACACTGCCTTCTTCGTCTTAGGACCCAAAAAAACCCGCCCCCATCTTCCTGTATTGCCTATGGTATCCCCCTTTTTGGGAGACAAAAAACATGTAAAACCTCCTAAAATCCTTTTCTTGACTCCTTTTTGAGACTTTTAGGAACTTAAAATCCCAAATGGTGCTAAGAACGGACAGGTAATTTTTTCCCAAAAATGGAAGGTGTCCCCTTAATCTTTAGGCTGTCTTTCATCTCTGGATAAATTACTCTGTCCGTTCTTAGCACCATTAAGATCTTTAAGTTCACTAATCACAGTCTCAAGAAAGGAGTCAATGCAAGATTAGGGTTGAGGAGGTGATGACTTACTGCTCTTATTAGATAGCTACCCTAAAAGAGGCATACCATAAGGCAATACAGGAAGATCGGGCTGGTCTTCTGGTCCCTAAGACGAAGAAGGCAGATGTTGGAGGAACTACTAGGAATGATCTTAGGATCATTGGGGAGTTTAATCCACAGGCGGATAAGATTCATGATATTGTTAGAAAATAGGAGAATACTCCTACAGGTTTGATGTTCTTAAAGAGATATTTGCCTGCCACTCCGTCCATCACCTATGTAGGGGACGAAGTCCCCAGGGACCGCCTGGTGAGGAGCCATTTTGTGGCCCCACAGAGAGAGACCTGGCTGGGTAGGCAACCCAACGGTTGTTTTAAGTGCGGTAGGTGTAAATTCTGTCAATATGTGGTCAATGGTAAAACATTCGGCGACGCTGACAGTTCACACAAATACACCATTAAGGATTTATCAACTGCACTTCCGTTGGGGTTGTCTATCCGGCTACATGCCCTTGAGGGCTTAAATATGTTGGGAAAACACGCAGAGAACTGAGAAGAAGAATCGGTGAACACATTGGGGATATCAAAAAACAGCACGATACACCGATTGCGAGACACGTATGGGAAAAGCATGGTGGGATGATGGATGTGATGCAATTCAGGGGTATTGACTTGGTGAAACCCCCAGTAAGAGGAGGCGACTGGGACAAACTCATTTTACAGCGTGAAACACAATGGTTTTTACAGGTGGACGTGTGTTTCCCTAAGGGGCTGAATGAGTCACTATCCTTTATTTGTTTCTTGTAACCGGCTGTTTGGAGATTCTATTATACACACAACCCGCATAGGAACACAGATTCCCTTTAATATTGTTTTATATGCCAGACATCTATTTTTCTTTAACTTGTATACTTGATTGTATTTACTACCCCATGATCTGAGTAGGTTCACTACTTTGACATTCATTTTATTTTAGCAGTGCGTCGGATGATATACAAATGATTGGAGACAGGATGGCAGTATATATTATGCTCCTTTCCCGGGCTCAGCTGAGCCATTATCCATATGATGGGGATGCACTGCCTGGTAGCTACAGGAAGGCATATTGTATACTTTTGAAACGGTGCCTGTTTTGAGTACTATGTTGCCCTTAAATTATGGCAGTGTAGTCCGCACATGCGCGGGTTAACTTTGTAGTTACTAGACCCAGCGCGTGCGCAGCGCGATATATGGTCCCTGGCACCGCTATGCTGATAAGTCCATGGAGCGGGCGTAGTATAGCGTACTGATGCCGGCACCACCATTTTCGTGTGTCCGCGCATGCGCAGTACGCCCTGCGTGACGTCGTCGTTAGGCGCATGCGCCGTTAATGAGACCTCGGCATCATCATATTGGTGAGTCCGTGGCGCGGGCGCAGTATAGCGCACTGATGTCGGCGCCACCATCTTTATGTGTCTGTGCGTGGGAAATATGTCCTATGTGACGCCGTTATTGGCGCAGGCGCCGTCGACTAGAGTGAAGCCGGCGCCCTCACGTGCCTCATTTGGACATGCGCAGTACGTAGTATTAGACGCCGTTTGGCACTTCTCTGAACATGTGTCTGTAAGTTAATACTTTCTTATAATATGGTGAATAGGGGGCGTTATCCTCCGTTGTTGGGGGAGTATCCATCCTGGGGGGGGTTATTTATTTCCCCCAGGTGTATGACATGGCTGTGGGACACTATATACCTACACTGGTTTGTGAGTCCGTACCGGAGGAAGACACACCAATTCCTATCCTTAGGTTTCATCCATCTGAATCCTGGTTACAAATACATTGGAGATCCAGGTACTTTTTGGCCTTTTAGTCATGGGTTAAATAGGAATATAGTTTATTTTTTCTGAGTGTGTTTTCATGTTTGATTTATGATTTTTTGTTGATGGATATGTTGTTTCTGACCCACTGAGGAGTCCCTGGAATGGGACGAAACTGTTTGGGGGTTTAAGTGGCGCTTAACCTGTAACAGCACCTGCGTATGTCATCATATTGATCGAAATCACCATTTTGGGTCTATTGGCGCAGATAAGTACTAGCATTGCTTATACCCTATATTCATTACTGTAGGGTTTTATACATACTATTTGCAATTGGGTTTAATTGTCCCTATCATTTGTGCTATTGCTAGTGCTATTGTTTTATTTCTGATATTGGCGCCTTTTTCATATCTTTTTCTTGGTTGGTACTGCACATTGTGTATCCAATTTTGTCTGTCCCCATTTGTATTCCATTTGGGGGTCCGCCGTTAGATTACATAGAGTAGGCAATACCTTGTGTAGGGGACAGTTTAGGAGTTAATTATTTTGGGGTCGCCCTATCGGGGCGGGTTCTCCAAATGTGTGAGGTACCATAGGGTGTATAGCCTAGGGGACAGTGTAGGTGTTACTGTCCTTACCTTTTTTGAGTGTTCTGTTATCATTTATGTAGGTTCATTTTTTAGTTTTAACTTTAATTATTAAAAGGTATGTTTTAAAGGAGTATTTTTTTTCGTTGGTATTAAGGAAAAGTAAGGGCAAAGTTAAGATTAGTGTTGAGGTTTAGGTTAGGTCAAAGTTAAGGCTAGGGTTACAGTTTAGGTTAGGGTTAGGTTAGGGTAAGGGTTAAGGTTTAGGTTAGGGTAAGGGCTAGGTAACGGGAAAGTTAGGGTTCGGTTTGGGTTTGAGTAAATGTTAGGTTAGGGTTAAGGTAAAGGTTAGGGTCAGATTAGGGTTAAGGTTAGTTTAGGGTTATGGTAAAGGTAATGGTAAGTTTTAGGGCAAAGTTAAGGTTAGGGTAAGGGTTAGGGCAATGTTAGGTAAGGGTTAGGTTGGAGCAAGGTTAGGGTTAAGGTATAGGTTAGGGTAAGGGTTGAACATCTTGAATATTTTGACAAGTTCAAACCAAACATAGACCTATTCGAGCAGCAATGAAAAGGAAGAATTAACAGGAAATGAAGAGGGATGATGAAGAAGATGATGAAGAAGAAGAAGAAGAAGAAAGAAGAGGGAATATGGAAGAAGAAGAAGAGGAAGAAGAAGAAGGAAGAAAGAAGAAAAAGAAGGAAGAAGAAGAGGGAAGGAGAAGAAGAGGAAAGAAGAGGGAATAGGGAAGAAGAAGAACAGGAACAACAACTAAGAAAAAGAAGTAATAATAAGAGGTAAAAGAAAAAGAAGATGGAAGAAGAAGAAGAAAAAGAGGAAAGAAGAGGGAATAGGGAAGAAGAAGAACAGGAAGAATAAGGAACTAAAAGAAGGAAAATTAAGAGGAAAAATAAAAAGAAGAGGGAAGAAGAAGAAGAAAAAGAAGAAGAAGACGAAAGAAGAGGGAATAGGGAAGAAGAAGAAGAGGTATGAAGAGGGAATAGGGAAGAAGAAGAACAGGAAGAAGGAAGAAAAAGAAGGAAGAAGAAGAGGGAAAAAGAAGAGGAAAGAAGAAGAAAAGGAAGAAAAAGAAGAAGAAGCAATAGGGAAGAAAAAGAAGGAAGAAGAAGAGGGAAGGAGAAGAAGAGGAAAGAAGAGGGAATAGGGAAGAAGAAGATCAGGAAGAAGGAAGAAAAAGAAGGAAGAAGAAGAGGGAAAAAGAAAAAGAAGAGGGAAGAAGAAGAAGAAAAGGAAGAAAGAGAAGAAGAGGAAAGAAGAGGGAATAGGGAAGAAGAAGATCAGGAAGAAGGAAGAAAAAGAAGGAAGAAGAAGAAGGAAGAAGAAGAAGAAGAGGGAAGAAGATGGAATAGGAAAGAAGAAGAAGAAGAAGAAGAAGAAGAAGAAGAAGAAGAAGAAGAAGAAGCGGAAGAAGAAGAATAATTACAGGAAGATGAAGAAGAAATGAAGATGAGAAAGAAGCAGAAGTGGGAAGTAGGGTTAGAAGAATGTGATGAGATAGAAGAGCCATAGGGGTTAGTAATCTAATGGCCCTGTATATGGGGACTGGTGGTTTTGTCACCCATTAATGGGGGATGTTTGGTCTTAGGCGGCCATCTTGTCGTTATAGCCCCAATATACAGTATACTGGTTACAGCCACTCTCATCAATGGGTGATTGTACCATTACCTCCCTGATGCCACCTGCGCTCCTTTCCTCGCCCTCAGCCTGGCTGAGCCTCGTGTTGTATCTCAGGATAATTGATTTCACGGCGCGGTACATGAGCCCTGAGCAAAGCCGCAGATTTGTCTTCCACTTTCTCTCTGTACAATTTAATCAGCCTTCCTCCGGCAATCATTACCATGGTCATAGATTTTACATTGTTAGATTTGAATTTCTGTCTGACTCACTTTACCTCTATTGAAAAATTTGCTTCTTTCTCGGCTGATATTTTATTCTCAGGTAATAAAAAAAAAAAACATAACACTAAACCTTCCGTCTTCCTCCAGAATTTGTGCTAAAAAGTTCCACTGCGGACGTCACTGAGTGCTCAACACGAGCCGGGTACAACCGTCTGCTATCAGATACATTGTGTTTGTCTATCATTGCGGCACAATCAGCTAATTCCTATTAATAATCAATGCAGAAATCCAGGGAATTATACAAATGTAACTTTCTTTCCCCCCCTGCACCATGGACAGGGATTCAATGTGCTTAGTAAAAGCCATACATGCAAGTTCTGTATTGTAAGAACTCTCGCATAATTGGGGACTTGATGTACCAGACCAATTATAAGTCAAAAGGGAGAAGACTAAGGGCCCATGTATAAAACCGCCGGGTCGGGGCGCACCTTTCCGCTAGTTTTCCGCGGAATCTCGCCTGATTTTTGTCAGGGCCGGGGCCGCCATACAACATGTAAAGTCCGCCGCGCCTGTCAGTGTTTTAGGCGCATTGCGGGTCCAGGCGCAGTGCGGCGCCCGCACCCCAATTTGGCGCCAGAGTATTGGGGGTCAACAGCGGGGGAAAAATCCGCCGCGCCCGGCCCGTAGTTAGGGGCGTGGGGAAGAGGCGCAGTGCGGGGGTGCCCTAGGATTTTCGCCGCCGGAGGATCACTCAACATGCGGGGAAAAAGTCCGCCGCGCCTCGCCAGGGGTGTGGGGCGCAGTCCGGGAAAGGCGCAGCGGGGACTTTAGCGCCTGCGGGGCTGGGGCCGAAAAAAAAGTTCCATCCAAGACAGGCTGGGGCGGGGAGAAATCATTCCACATTCGTGCGGAGTATGAATCAAAAATCGCCTTTATAAAGGCGTTCAAAAAATTCCCCAGGAAAAGAGCTGAAAACCAAAAAAATAAAAAAACATAAACAAAATCACTTTCCAAATATCCTAATTCAAGAATTAAGGGTATTGGAAATTGCCGGAAATACATTTTAATTCAAATTCAGAAAGCTATTTTGATTGGGCGGGAAAAACCGGCCAAACAGAATAGGAGCGACAGTGAACCAAAAAAACCCATGGGAATTTTAGACCAATCAGAATCCACGGCGGGATAGTTCAAAATACTGTAAAATGCTGAAAAGAGGTGATTGGCTGAGCAAAGCGGGGCCCCTGCTAGCTCAGCCAATCAGAATAGGAGCAACAGAGACCCATTCTAGCCTTGGAGAATTATTGACCAATCAGAATAGGAGCGACAAAGAACCCATTCTAGTCTATGGAGAAGTTTAGACCATCAAATCCACGGCGGGATAATTCAAAATACAGTAAAAAGACAGAAAAGAGCTGATTGGCGGGAAGCTAGCGGTGCTTGGCTATCCCACCCCAAGCAGAGCGCGAGCTAAAATTCCCATTATAGTCTATGGAGAGATGGCGCTCTGAAATCTCGCAGCGCCGTGCGGCATGAAGTATTAATAAAAAAATGATTTTTATTAAATGTAAAACATTATCAGATAAAGAGCCGAACCCTTCTTTACAAATAAAGCAGTTAAAACCCCGAACAACGCGTTTGTCGCCGAGACCGGCGCTACATAGGGAATTGCAATAGAGAGAATTGCCGGGAAATACAGTAAGTCAAATTGTTTAAGCTATTCTCATTGGTCGGCATAAACCAGCCAATCAGAATAGGAGCGACAATGTCCCAATATAACCTATGGAGGAGAATTGACCAATCAGAATAGGAGCGACAATGTCCCATTATATCCTAAGGAGAAAAATTGACCAATCATATTCAAAGGCGGGACAGTTCAAAATACAGTAAAAATGCAGAAACGAGCTGATTGGTTGAAGCGGCGATTTTTTTCGGAATCATATTCCTGCCGCACGGAGCGGAGCGCCGAGATTTCTGTCGCGATCTTCTATCTGCTTCCTCGCATGTTCCGATCCTGCTGCACTTCGCCTCTGTCAGAGGATTTAGACCAAAAAAAACCAGGTCTGGCTGTCGGAGCTGCCGAGCGCTGCACTGCGCCTCGCTTTGCCGACTCGCCATCGTACATTGTCCCCGGAGAAAATACAGCGCGCCGCGTCCGCCCCGGAACGCCTACCCCCCGCCTACACCGCGCCCACTGCCCGCCCCTTCATGCGGGGCGCAGCTGAAAGTGGCGAACACTGCGCCTAACACTGAATCCCCGCGTCCGACAGCGGGATTCGGGCCGGGAGGCGCAGTATACGCCAGAAAATAGGCGGAAATCCCGATCATACATGTCACCCTAAGAGATTAGAAAGGTTGAACTTCCTTTGGTCTCCTGCACTTTACCCTAATCCCAGTTTATGGACAGAGTTGCGATTATGACTTACCTTATGGTGAGGGTAAGTAAGGACAAAGTTAAGATTAGGGTTAAGGTTTAGGTTAGAGCAAGGTTAAGGTTAGGGTTAAGGTATAGGTTTAGGGTAAAGGTTAGGGTTAGGTTAGGGTAAGGGTTAAGGTTTAGGTTAACGTAAGAGTTAGGCAACGGGAATTTAGGGTTAGGGTAAATGTTAGATTAGGGTTAAGATTAGGTTAGGGTTAAGGTTAGGCTAGGGTTATGGTAAATGTAAGGGTAAATTTTAGGACAAAGTTAAGGTTAGGGTAAGAGTTAGGTTAGAGCAAGGTTAAGGCTTGGGTTAAGCTTGAGATTAGGGTAAAGGTTAGGGTTAGGTTAGGGTAAGGGTTAGGCAACGGGAAAGTTAGGGTTTTGGTTAGGGTAAATGTTAGGTTAGGGTTAAAATTATGTTAGGGTTAAGGTAAAGGTTAGGGTTAAGATTAGGATATGGTTATGGTACAGGTAAGGGTAAATTTTAGGGTAAAGAGGAAGAAGAAGAAGAGGGAAGAAGAAGAGGAAAGAAGAAGAAGAAGAAGAATAGGAAAGAAGAAGAAGACAGAAGAAGGAGAAGAAGGAAGGAGAAGAAGAAGAAGGAAGGAGAAGAAGAAGAAGGACAAGAAGAAGAAGGAAGAAGAAGGAGGAGGAGAAGAAGAAGAAGAAGAGGAAAGACGAAGAAGAGGAAAGAAGAGGAAGAAGAAGAATAAGAAGAAGAAGAATAAGAAGAAGAGGAGGAAGAAGAAGAAGAAAAGGAAGAAGAAGAAGAAGCAAAAGAGGAAGAAGAAGAAGAAGAAGAGGAAGAGGAAGAAGAAGAAGAAGAGGAAGAAGAAGAAGCGGAAGACGAAGAGGAAGAGAAAGAAGAGGAAGAGGAGGAAGAAGAGGAAGAAGAGGAGGAAGAAGAAGAAGCAAAAGAGGAAGAAGAAGAAGAAGAGGAAGAGGAAGAGGAAGGAGAAGAAGAAGAAATAGAAGAGCCATAGATATTAATAATGTAATGGCCCTGGATATGGGGACTGGTGGTTGTGTCTTTGGTGTGTGTTTGGTGATAGGCGGCCATCACTGTGCTCAGTACAGCTGTCCGTGTTACTAGTTACATGGTGTTCATCTATAATTGTGACTCAGATCCCATCAGAGGACATTCTATTAGTAGCAGGAATCCATGATACCCTGACACTGCCTGGCTCATATATTTCTTATACAAATTACTCTCGAGGCTTATGGAGAAATGGAAAGTTAATGAGTTATTTAAGCAATGTGCTATCTTTTCATGTGGACAGATAGATATAGTATATATTACATTGTTAACAATAAAGATAACACCCATTATTATGGCCATAGAAAGAACCAGGTAAGTACACAACTACAGGTGTGGGAGCCGGCCATAAAGAGGGTCCCAATAGAAAATGGAGGGAAACAAATCCCAGTGTTCCCAGTTAAAAACATACTCCAACAACAAGACAATCACCGCGCAATGATGAGAATGGCTATTGGACCCAAAACCGGTCTGATAATAGCCTGACCAGATATGTGATATTCTTGTATCACCCATAGCAGTATACTGAAAATATATATATTTTATATATATATATATATATATATATATATATATATATATAGTTATTACACTGTTTTATAGTATTATTATTACACAGTATTCTGGTATTATATGGATGCTGTATGGCGGTATTATTATTTCACTGTATTCTGGTATTATTTGGATGCTGTATGGGAGTATTATTATCACACTGTATTCTGGTATTATATGGATACTGTATGGCGGTATTATTATTACACTGTATGGCAGTATTCTTTGGACACTGTATGGTGGTATTATTATTACACTATATTACAGTATTATGTGGACACTGTATGTCAGTATTATTTGGATACTGTCTGGCGGTATTGTTATTACACTGTCTTATAGTATTATTATTAAACTGTATTACAGTATTATTTGGACTCTGTATGGCTGTATTATTTGTATACTGTTTAGTGTTATTATTATTACACTGTATGGTAGTATTATTTGCACACTGTATGGCGGTATTATTTGGATACTGTATGGTGGTATTATAATTACACTGTATTACAGTATTACTTGGACACTATTATTTGGACACTTTATGGCAGTATTATTTGGATACTGTATGGCGGTATTGTTATTACACTGTCTTAAAGTATTATTATTACACTGTATTACAGTATTATTTGGATACTGTATTGTGGTATTATTATTACACTGTATGCTGGTGTTATTTTAACACTGTATGCGGTATTTATTTTACACTGCTACTTAGACACAATGCAGTTCATTATATTTTATGGTGGTAGCGGCACTATTTAGCTTTGTTAATCAGGTAACTGTATAGCAGAATAGTTTGGTCAGTGTTTGACGCCATACTGTCTGGTGATATATAATCTCTCTATGGTCACTGAGCTCTGTATGACCATTCTGCAGCAGGAGGATGCCCTCAGTCAGAATTAGCTCTATTCCCGGTACATCTTCTGAAACAGTCTTCACGCATGGTGCTGTGCACCTCAGATGTCCTCATTAACCCCTCGCAGCACCCCTCCGGTGCGGAGCCCCTGGGGCCCCAGCTTTCATCCGCAGTTCTGTTCCGAGATCCAATCTGGTCGCAGTGTAATGATTTATTGCCGCCGCCGCCGCTCGTACAATCACAGTCGTTGCATAATTACATTTTGATTTATAGCGGCGGAACAAGATCCCGGCGCGGCCTGACAGCCGAGGAATTTCTCATTAGCCGTGCGAATGTCACCATATCAAATAAATATATATTAAAAGCCGGCTTAGGAACATTATCTGCGGAGCTCAAAACTGCCAGGGATCCGGAGGCGCGGAGGACGGAGGCGGCTGCAGACAGCACTGTTTTTTTTTTTTTCTTGTGCTCATTTTTGACTTTGGACGAGGCTCCGACTATGTGAGCGTCACCTGGCGCTGGTGGCGATATACAAGACTCAAAGGGACTGCAGGCAGCAGAGACCTCCATTGTGGTAGATGGGACTATTCAGGACGGGTAGGCAGAGGTAGGCGACCGCATAGGGCGTCACTCCATCCGGAGCAGTAAGGGGGCACAAGGGGACACGGAGGGGGCTGACTTTTCCCTCTTGGGGGGCACTATATGCCTTATTTGCCTAGTGGTCTTCAAACTGCGGCTCTCCGGCTGTTCGGAAACTACAACTCCCATCATGCCCACCGTAATAGATTAGGTAATTGCATGATGGGAGTTGTAGTTTCCCAACAGCCGGAGAGCCGCAGTTTGAAGACCATTGCCCTAGGCAAATAAGGCAGATAGTGCCCCCCAAGAGGGAAAATTCAGCCCCTTCCGTGTCTCCTTGTGCCCCCTTCCTGTCCGGGATGAAGTGACGCCCTATGCGGCTGTTGGGAAACTACAAATCCCATCATGAAATTACATAATCTATAAAAATGGGCATGATTGGAGTTGTAGTTTACCAACAGCTAGAGGGCCGCGGTTTGAAGATCACTGGCCTAGACAAATAAGGCATATAGTGCCCCCCAAATGGGAAAATTCAGCCCCCTCCATGTCTCCTTGCGACCCCTTTCTGCCACTAGGCCCTAGCCCAGTGGTTTGAAGACCACTGGACTAGCAACATAAGGCTTAAAGTGCCCCCCACAGGGGAAAATTCAGCCCCCTCCATGTCTCCTCGCACCCCTTTTCGCCCACTAGGCCCTAGGCCACTGGTTTGAAGACTACTGACCTAGGCAAATAAGGCACATAGTGCCCCCCAAATGGGAAAATTCAGCCCCCTCCATGTCTCCTTGCAGCCCATTTCTGCCATTAGGCCCTAGGCCAGTGGTTTGAAGACTACTGGCCTAAGGCCTTAGAATACCTTGTCCCAGTGCTAGGACTATTACTATAGGTATAGCCTGGCCTCTGCTCCAAGAATGGGTGTTGTGGGGGCAGGAGCGGCAACTCTATCAACTCAATTGGTTTTTGCTGCCCTCCTCCCACACTAAACCCCTTTACGGGGTATTTGAGAAACCTGCCTGTAAGGGAGTACGGAGAAGGCTCATTTACTGAGCCCGCTCCGTCCGCTACAGGTAGGGGCTGATTATTACAGCCGGGACTTGCTCAGGGACAGCTCCGATCCAGGCTTTCCAAACCCTTTGGTGTTCTCTGCACAGCCGTCCTTTTTGTCCGATCGGCCCCCGTGGGATAAGATCGGAGCCGTCTTAAAAGCATTATGGGCCCCCCCCCCCCCCCCGGGATGGGCCCTTGCCCCCAAAAAATATTTGGGAAAATCATTCCCCTTTCCCAATCATCTCCCCCCCCAGATTTAGGGCCAAATGGCCCCTACTACTACAGGGTTTTTGGAAATTTGGGAAGATTGTGAGATATCAACCATTATTGGGAGACGCCCAAAATGAAAAAATTTTAAAACCCCCCTAAAGATCACTTATTCTATTGGGGGCCCCAAATTCCAGTCCGGGGCCATAGGTCTAACGGACATTTGGGGGCAAGATTAAGTTTTGGGGTGTGCATTTGCAAATCCCATTTTTCCTAAACTCCTTTAGTTTTTTGGTTCCCCTGGTTTCCCCCTTTGAAAAAGTTGAAACAATTTAAAATTCAAAAGACACTTTATAGGGGAAATGGAAACTGTGGCCCCCGGGCTTCCTAGTTAACGATGTTTTTCAACTACTTCCTGCCTGGACCCCCCTTCCCCCCTTTATAAAACCCGCAGATTTTTCCTATGCTTTTGGGGATCCTCCTACACAGATCCCCTACCCCAGACCTTTCCATCCCGAAACCTCTTTCACAATCCTCCTAAACCCCTGACAGATCCTCCCACAAAAAGATCCTCCTACAGCTCTGGCAGATCCTCCCAACCCCGGATCCCCCCTACCGCTTTTGACAGATTTCCTTTACCTACACAGATCCTCCTACACTCTGACGGGTCCTTTCCCACAAAAATTTTCCCCTACCCCGGATCCCCAACAAGATCCTCTTACCAAAAGATCCCCTACACAATCCTCCTAAAACAATCCTCCTACACAAATTTTTCCCCTACAAAGGTCCTCCCACAACTCTGACAGATCCTCCTACCGAACCTCCTACACAATCTTTCCCACAGCCTGACAACCTCCTACACAGAAACCCCTACCTCTGACAGATCCTCCTACACAGAAACCTCCTACAAAAATCCCCCCCTACAGCTTTTTACAAAATCCCCCTACAACAGACCTCCTACAAAAAATCCCCTACAGCCTGACAGACCTCCTACACGATCCTCCCACACAATCCTTTCCCACAGCTCTGACAGATCCTCCTACACCAATTTTCCCCCTACACAGATCCTCCCCACACTTTTAAAAGATCCTCCCTCCACTCTGAAAGATCCCCCCTACCCCAGATCCTCCCCCCCTTTTGACAGCCCCCCTCCCCTCTGACAGATTTCCCCCACAAGATCCCCTAAGCCTGACCTCCCCCTACAGCTCTGACAGATCCTCCTACAAAATCCCCCCAGCTCGAAAAAATCCTCCTCCCCGGGTCCTCCTAAAACCAGACCCCTAAACAGATCCTCCTACAGCTCTGACAGATCCTCCACCCCAGATCCTCCTACACAGTTTTCCCCCTACAAATTCCAAAACCTTTTTTGGGAAAAACAAGGAATTTCCCCCTACACGGAAACCTCCTACCCCAGATCCTCCTACAGCTTTTGAAAAGATCCACCCAAAATTTCCCCCTACAAATCCTCCTACACAGATCCTCCTACACCTGAAAAGAATCCTCCAAAACCCGAACCCCCTACACAGATCCTCCTACACAGATCCCCTCCCAGATTTCCCCCACCCGCTCTGACCGATCCAAAACCCCAATCCTCCTACACAATCCCCTACACCCAATTTCCCCCTACAGCTCCCGGAAAAATTAAAAAATCCCCTTTTCACAGAACCCCACACAAACCTCCTACAAACCTGACAGGAAACCTCCTACACCAGATCCCCCACAACCCATCCCCCTACACAATCCTCCTCCAAAGGATCCTCCAAAAACAGATCCTCCTACAAAGATCCTCCCCACAAAATATCCTCCTACAAAAAACTCCTACAGCTCTGACAGGGTCCCTCCTAAAACGGAAACCTCCTACAGCCTGGGCTGATTTCCCCCTACAGCCCCTGACCGATCCCCCTACACAGACCCCTACAAACTTTTGACAGATCCCCCTAAAAAACAAACCATCCCCCCCCTACACAGATCCTCCCCCCACCCGGGTCCTCCTAAAAGCTCTGACAAGTCCTCCACCAGATCCTCCAAAACTCTTTTACCCGATTTCCTCCTACACAGATCCTCCTACAGCTCTGACAGATCCTCCTACACAGATCCTCCTACACAGATCCTCCTACACAGATCCTCCTACAGCTCTGACAGATCCTCCTACACAGATCCTCCTACACAGATCCTCCTACAGCTCTGACAGATCCTCCTACACAGATCCTCCTACACAGATCCTCCTACAGCTCTGACAGATCCTCCTACAGCTCTGACAGATCCTCCTACACAGATCCTCCTACACGGATCCTCCTACAGCTCTGACAGATTTTTCCTACAAATCCTCCACAGCTCCCACAGATCCTCCTACCAGAAGCCCTACACTCTGACCCAAACCTCCTACAATGATCCCCCCTACCAGATCCTCCTACACAGATCCTCCTACACAGAAGCTCCTACAGCTCTGACAGATCCTCCTACACAGATCCTCCTACACAGATCCTCCTACACAGATCCTCCCCACAGCTCGAAAGAAACCTCCCACAAAAAAAGTCCTCCCCCAAAACAGAAAACCCCCCTACACCTGACAGATCCTCCCCACAAAAATCCCCTTTCACAGTTTCCTCCTTCACAGATCCTCCTACAGCTCTGACAGATCCTCCTACACAGATCCTCCTACAGCTCTGACAGATCCTTCTACACAGATCCTCCTACACAGATCCTCCTACACAGATCCTCCTACACTTGGAGATTCCCCCTACCCGCCTGAAAGACCCCCTACCAAAAAATCCTCCTACACAGATCCTCCTACACAGAAGCTCCTACAGCTCTGACAGATCCTTTTTACACGGAAACCTCCCCACCCCAGATCCTCCTACCCCCAAAAATCCTCCCCACACGATCCTCCTTCAGCTCGACCGATCCTCCTACACGGATCCTCCTACACAGATCTCCCTACACAGATCCTCCCCCAAACTCTGGGCAGATCCTCCTCCAGAACCTCCTACACAATCCTCCTACACAGATCCTCCTACACCGATCCTCCACACTCTGACAATCCTCCCCAAAAAAGATCCCCCTACACCTGACAGATCCTTCTACACAGACCTCCACACAATCCCCCCTACAAACTCAAAAGATCCTCCTACACAGATTTCCCCCCTCACAGATCCCTCCTTAAAAAAACTCTGACAGATCCCCCCCCACACAAACCCCCCCCACAAACTCTGACAGAAACCCCCTACACCCGATCCCTAAAAGATCCCCCCTCACCAAATCCTCCTACACAGAAACCTCCTACACTCTGACAGATTTTTCTACACAAAATCCCCTACAGCTCGACAAACCTCCTACATTCTGACAGATCCCCTACACAGATCCCCTACAGCTCTGACCGATCCTCCACACAACCCTCCTACACAAATCCTCCAAAACAGATCCTCCCCACACTCTTTACAGAAACCCCTACACAGATCCTCCTACACAGATCCTCCTACAGCTCTGACAGATCCTCCTACACAGATCCTCCTACACAGATCCTCCTACAGCTCTGACAGATCCTCCTACACAGATCCTCCTACACAGATCCTCCTACAGCTCTGACAGATCCTCCTACATAGATCCTCCTACACAGATCCTCCTACACGGATCCTCCTACAGCTCTGACAGATCCACCTACACAGATTTCCCCTACCAGATCCTTCTTTCAGCTCTTCAGATCCTCCCCACACAACCTCCCCACAGGGTCTGACAGACCTCCTACACAGATCCTCCCCACAGCTCTGACAGGGTCCTCCTACACAGATCCCCTAAAACAGTCCCCCTACACAGATCCTCCAAAAGCTTCTGAAAAGATCCTCCTACAAAAGATCCTCCTAAACGGATCCTCCTACACAATTTCCCCCCTACACAGAAACCCCTACAAGCTCTACAGATCCTCCCCCACAAAATTTTTTCCTTTCCTTTCACAGATCCTCCTACAGCTCTGACAGATCCTTCTACACAGATCCTCCTACAGCTCTGACAGATCCTCCTACAGCTCTGATGGATCCTCCTACACGGATCCTCCTACAGCTCTGACAGATCCTCCTACACAGATCCTCCTACACAGATCCTCCTACAGCTCTGACAGATCCTCCTACACAGATCCTCCTACAGCTCTGACAGATCCTCCTACACAGATCCTCCTACACAGATCCTCCTACAGCTCTGACAGATCCTCCTACACAAAAACATTCTACACCAAATCCCCTACAAAAGATCCCTCCTAACAGATCCCCAAAAGCTCGACAGATCCTCCTACACAAACCCCCCTAAAAGCCTGACAGAAACCCCAAAACAATTTTTTTTTTTTTTCCCCCTACACGGAACCTCCAAAGCTCTGACAAATCCTCCTAAAACAATTTTTCTACCGCTTTTGACAGATCCTCCTACAAAGGATCCCCTACAACTCTTGGGCAATCCTTTTTAACAGACCTTTCCCACAGCTCTGACAAACCTCCCTACATAGGGTCCTCCAAAAGCTTTTGACCCGATCCTCCTACACAGAACCCCCTACCGGGTCGAAAAAACCCTCCTACACAGATCCTCCCACAGGGTCTGACAGAAACCTCCTACGGGTCTGACAATCCTTCCCACACAAAACCCCCCTAACCCGATCCTCCTACACAGATCCTCCTAAAACCTGACCCAAAACCCCCTACAACAGATCCTCCTACACAAATCCTCCTAAAAAAGCCCCTGGACAATTTCCCCCTACACCAAATCCTCCTACACAGATCCCCTACACAATCCTCCACACAGATTTCCCCCTACAGCTCGACAGTCCTCCTACCCCAATCCTCCTACAAACTCTGACAGATCCTTCTACACGGATCCCCTACCAGATCCCCCTATAGCCGGCGAAATCCTCCCCACAGCAATCCCCTAAAACAAATCCTCCTATACTCGACCCGATCCTTCCCAAAACAGATTCCCCCTACCGCTCGAAAATCCTCCTACCCAGATCCCCCTACAAAAGATCCTCCTAAAAAGCTCTGACAGATCCTCCAAAACCCCAAAATCCTCCTACACAGATCCCCCCTACAGCTCTGACAGATCCTCCTACATAGAAACCCTCCCCAAACAGAAACCCCTACACAATCCTCCTAAAAGCCTGCCAGATCCCCTACATAAAATCCTCCTACACAGATCCTTTCCCACATGGGGTCCCCTACAGCTCCCGAAAAATCCTCCTACACAACCTCCTACACAATTTCCCCCTACACAGATCCCCTACAAAACCTTTTTTCCCCCCCCCGGGCAATCCTCCTACACGGGTCCCCCTGGGGTCTGGGCAGACCTCCTACAGCTCTGGGCAATCCCCTTTTACACAGATCCTCCCACGGGTCCTCCCCCACAGATTTCCCCCTTTCAGCTCTGACAATCCTCCTACAAGTTGACAGGGGTTTCCTTTTACACAGATCCTCCTAACGGATCCTCCTACCGATCCTCCTACAGGGTCTGACAGATCCCCTACACAGATCCTCCCCACACTCTGGGCAAAACCCCCTACACAGAAACCTCCCCACAGCTCTGACAGACCCCCCTACACGGGTCCCCTAAAAGCTCTGACCGTTTCCCCTACCCCAAAACCCTCCCCACAACTTCCCGGGCAGATCCCCCACACGGACCTCCAGCACAGATCCTCCCCCAGATCCTCCAACACCCCTGACAGATCCTTTCCCACACAAAACCTCCTACACAGATCCTCCTACCCGCTTTTGACAGATCCCCCTACACAGATCCTCCCACACCCGGGTCCCCCCTAACAATCCCCCCACACTCTGACAATCCTCCTACCCAGATCCCCCCTACAAGATCTCCAAAAGCCGACAGAAACCTCCTACATAATCCTCCTACACCCCTGACAGATCCTTTTTTTCACAGAAACCTCCTACAGCTCTGACAGATCCCTCCCCACAGCTCTGAAAGGGTCCCCCCTACATTTTCCCCGATGGGTCCTCCACAGGGTTGACAGATTCCCTTTTACAAAGGATCCCCCTACAAAAGTTTCCCCCAACAAAAGGGCAATTTTCACAATCCTCCTACCCCAGTCCTCCTACAGGGTCTGACAGATCCTCCCAACAGATCCTCCTACAAATTTTCTTTCCCCAAAAAAACTCTTTAAAAGATCCCCCCTACACAGATCCTCCTAAAAGCCTGAAAAGATCCTTAAACCAAAATAGATCCTCCTACAGCTCTGGGCAGATCCTTCTAAAACAAAATCCTCCTACCAAACTCTGACAGATCCTTCTAAAACCCGTCCCCCCTACAACCCCTGACGATCCTCCTACCCCAAAATCCCCAAAACAGAATCCCCCCTACAAAAATCCTCCACAGCTCCTGAAAAGATCCTCCTACACAGATCCTCCCCACACTCTACAGACCCCCCCTACCCCAAACCTCCCCACCAGATCCCCCCTACAGCCCCTGACAGATCCTCCTACAACAGATCCTCCTCCCCAGGGTCCTCCTACACAATTTCCCCCTACCCGCCTTTACAGATCCTCCTACACAGATCCTCCTACACAGATCCTCCTAACAGCTTTTGACAGACCTCCTACACAGATTTCCCCCTACCCAGATCCTCCCAAAAGCTTGGCCCGATCCTCCTAACAGACCCCACACAAACCCCCTACACCTGACAGATCCTCCTACACAAAAATCCTCCCTACACAATCCCCCCAAAACAGAACCCCTACAAAGGATCCCCCCTACAGCCTACAGATCCTCCTACACCCGATCCCCCTACAAAGGAACCTCCTACAAACTCCCGACAATCCTTTTACACCCGGGTCCTCCTAAAACGATCCTCCCCACACAGATCCTCCTACACAGATCCTCCAAAACTTTTGACAGATCCTCCTACAAAAAACCCCCCCTACACAGATCCTCCTACACAGATCCTCCAAACCCGCTCTACAATCCCCTACAAAAAAATCCTCCACACAACCCCCTACACCGATTCCCTCCACACAGACCCTTTCCCAAAACAGAAACCTCCTACCCCCAGATCCTCCTACACTCTGACAGATCCTTCTAAAACGGATTCCCCCACACAAACCTCCTCACAACCCCTCCTACAGCTCTGACAGATCCTCCAACACGGATCCTCCTACACAGATCCCCCCTACACCCCTGACAGATCCTCCAAAACCCGACCCCCCTACACAGATCCTCCCCACAGCCCCTTTTACAGTCCCCCCAAAACAGATCCCCTACACAGGGTTCCCCCCTACACAGAAGCTCCTACAAACTTTTGACAGGGTCCTCCTACACGGGTCCCCCACACTCTGACAATCCACCTCCCCCTCGCAATTTCCCCAAACAGATCCTCCTTCACTCTGACAATCCTCCCCACACAAGGTCCCCTACACAATCCTCCTACCCCAAAGGAACCTCCTACAGCTCTTGGGCAGATCCTCCTACACAAATCCCCAAAAATCTCTGACCCGATCCTCCTACACGGGTCCCTCTACACCCCTGACAGAAACCTCCTACAAAGATCCCCCTACCACGGATCCTCCTACACGAAATCCCCCCTACAGCTCTGAACAGACCTCCTACAAAAATCCTCCCCACACGGATCCCCTACAGTTCTGACAGATCCCCTACAAAAAGATCCTCCTAAAACGGATTCCCCTAAAAGCTCTGACAGATCCTTTCCCACAGCTCTGACGATCCTCCTACAAAAAGAAACCTCCCCACCCAATCCTCCCTACAGCCCTACAGATTCTCCTAAAAAAGAACCTCCCACAGCTCTGACAATTTCCCCTACACAAAAACTCCTACAGCTCTGACAAGATCCTCCAACCAGAACCCCCAAAACAGATCCTCCTACACAATCCTCCAAAACAGAACTCACATCCGACAGATTCCCTCCTTTCACAGATCCCCTAAAACAGATCCTCCTACACAGATCCTCCTACAGCTCTGACAGATCCTCCTACACAGATCCTCCTACACAGAAGCTCCTACAGCACTGACAGATCCTCCTACAAAATCCTCCAAAACAGATCCCCCCCTACAAAAGATCCCCTTTCACTCTGACAAATTCCCCCTACAAAAGACCCCCCTACAGCCTTAAAAGATCCTTCTTACAAAAAATCCCCCCCAAAACAATCCTCCCTACACAGATCCTCCTACACTCTGAAAGATTTCCCCCTACAGCCCCAGACAATCCTCCTACCAAAAATCCTCCTACACAATCCTCCCACACAAAGCTCCAAAAAAGGGTCTGAAAAGATCCCCTTTCTACAAAGGATCCCCTACACAGATCCTCCTACAAAGATCCTCCTACACGGATCCTCCTACAGCTCTGACAGTCCCCCCCAAAAACCCGATCCCCTAAAACAGATCCTCCTAACAATCCTCCCCAAAACTCTGACAGATCCTCCTACACAAAACCCCCCTACAAAAGACCTCCTACACCAGATCCCTCCTACACAGATCCTCCTACAGCTCTGACAGATCCTCCTACACAGATCCTCCTACAGCTCTGACAGATCCTCCTACACAGATCCTCCTACACAGATCCTCCTACAGCTCTGACAGATCCTCCTACACAGATCCTCCTACACAGATCCTCCTACAGCTCTGACAGATCCTCCTACACAGATCCTCCTACAGCTCTGACAGATCCTCCTACACAGATCCTCCTACACAGATCCTCCTACACAGATCCTCCTACACAGATCCTCCTACAGCTCTGACAGAAACCTTCTAACAACCCCCTCAAACTCTTTCCCGATCCCCTACAGTTTTTGACAGACCTCCCCACAAAAAATCCTCCTAAGCCCTGACAGATCCTCCTACACAGACCCTCCAAAACAGATCCACCCCACAAAAGATTCCCCCCTACAGCTCTGACTGATCCTCCTACACAGATCCTCCTACACAGATCCTCCTACAGCTCTGACAGATCCTTCTACCCCAGAAATTTTCCCCCTACCAAAGGGGTCCTCCACACTCTGACAAACCTCCTACAAAGGTCCTCCTACACAGATCCTCCTAACCGGACAGATCCCCCCTACATGGATTTCCCCCTACAAAAGATCCTCCTACAACCGGGTTCCCCCCCTACAGCTCTGGAAAAGATCCCCACCCAAAAAGAAACCCCCTACACAGATCCCTTTTACAGCCTTACTGATCCTCCTACATAGATCCTCCTACAGCTCTGACAGATCCTCCTACACAGATCCTCCTACAGCTCTGACAGATCCCTCCTACACAATCCCCCAAAATCAGATCCTCCTACAAGATCCTCCCCACGCTCGACAGATTCCCCCCTACACAGATCCTCCTACCCCGACCCTCCTACACAGATCCTCCTACACAGATCCTCCTACAGCTCTGACAGATTTCCCCCCCCTACACAAACCCCTCACAATCCTCCTACAGCTCTGAACCCGATCCTCCTCCCCAATCCCCCCACAGCTCCCGACAGATCCTCCTAACCCAAAAATCCTCCTACATGGGATCCTCCTACAGCCCCCGACAGATTTTCCTACACAGACCTCCTACACAATCCCCTAAAAGCTCTGACAGATTTCCTCCACAAAAAATCCTCCTAAAACTCTGACAGATCCCCTACACCCGAAACCTCCACACAGATCCTCCAAAAAGGGCCCGACAGTCCCCTTCTACCAGATCATTCTACACAGGATCCCCTACACAGATCCCCCCTACACCCAATTTGGGGCCCTACCAAACTCTGACAATCCCCCCTAAAAACAGATCCTTTCCCACACCGAAAAGCCCCCCACAATTTTAACGGAAACCCCCTAAAAAGCTCCCGAAAAAAATCCTCCTAAAAAAACAATCCTTTCAAACCGGGTCTGACAAAAAAAAACCTCCCCACAACCCCCCCCTCCCCCACCAAAAATTTTTTGCCAACCCGAATCCCTTTTCCTTCCAAAACAGAAACCTTCCCTACAGCTCTGAAAAGAACCTCCTTACAAATCCCCCCTAAAAAAACTCTTTTACAGACCTCCTACAAAAAATCCTTCTTTTCCGCCCCTGACAGAAACCTCCTACACAAAATCCTCCTAAAAGCTCGACAATCCTCCTACAGCCTGACAGAACCCTTTTTAACACAGATCCTCCTACACAGATCCTCCTACCCAGATCCTCCCAAAAAGCCTCTACAGGATCCTCCTACACAAAATCCTCCCCACACAGATCCTCCTACAACCCTTTTTGACAGTCCTCCTAAAACAGATCCCCTAACAAAAATCCTCCTACCAGACCCCCCTACACCCGATCCTTCCTGACAGCTCTGAAGATCCTCCTACACAGATCCCCTACCCGCTCTGACCAAAATCCTTCTTCAAAAAGATCCTCCCCACCCAAAAGATCCTCCTAAAAGCCCCTGACAGATCCCCCCAAAAAACAATTTCCCCCTACCAGAACCTCCTTAACACTGAAAAATCCTCCTAAAAAGATCCCCTACAGCTCTGAAAGATCCTCCAAAACAGATTTCCCCCTACACAACCCTCCTACACCCCGGGCCCAAATCCCCCCACACGATCCTCCTAACAAAATCCCCCCTACAGCTCGACAGATCCCCCCCAATAATCCCCCTAAACCGAACCTCCAAAAATTCCCCCCTACAGCTCTACAGACCTCCTACCCTAGATCCTCCTTCACAGATCCTCCTACATTTGGGTCCTCCAAAAACTCTGACAGATCCTCCTACAAAAGATCCTCCCACCAGAATCCCCACCAAAATCCTTTCCTTTCAGCTCTGACAGAAACCCCTACACGGGTCCTCCTACAAACTCTGACAGATTTCCTCCAAAAAGCTCGACAGATCCTTCCCACACAGATCCCCCCCTACTAAAGGGCCCCCCTACACAAAGATCCCCAAAAGCTCTGACCCAAAACCTCCCAAAAGCTTTGAAGATCCTTCTCCCCGAACCTCCTACAAAGGATCCTCCTACACAGATCCTCCTACACTCTGACAGATCCCCTAACAATCCTCCTACACAATTCCACAAAAACCCCTTCAGTCTCAATCCTCCCACCGACCTCCACCCAACCCCTACGCTCGAAGATCCCCCTACACAATCCTCCTAACAAACCTCCTACAGCTCTGACAGATCCCCTACACAGACCCCCTCCAGATCCCCCTACACCTGACGATCCTCCACACAGACCTCCTACACAATCCCCCTACACAGATCCTCCTACACATCCCCCGCTCTACAGATTTTCCCCCTACCCAAAAACCTCCCTCCCGGATCCTCCACAGCTCTGACAGATCCCTTCTAAAACGGGTCCTCCACACCCGAAACCTTTCTCACGATCCTCCTACAAAAGATCCTCCAACAGCTCTGACAATCCTCCTCCCCAGCCCCCCCTCACAGTCCCCTACACAATCCTCCTCAGCTTTTTGACAGATCCCCCTAACAATCCTCTACACAATCCTCCTAACAAAACCTCCCACCAGACCCTCCAACAGACCTCCTACACAGATCCCTCCACACTCACGATCCTTCTACACATGCCCCTAACAGATCCCCTACCAGATTCCCTCCTACACTCGACAGATCCTCCTACACAGATTCCCCCTACCAGATCCCCCAAAGTCTGACAAACCTCCTAACAATCCCCTACACAAACCTCCTCAGCTCTTACAAATTCCCCCTACACAGTCCCCCTCCCCAGATCCCCTAACAATCCCCTACACAGACCTCCCACAGCTCTACAGAAAACCTTCTACACAGACCCTCCTAAAGATCCCCACACAGATCCCCTACAGCCAATGACAGAACCTCCTACACAATCCTCTACCCTTTCCTCCTAAACCTGACAAATCCTCCCACACAGACCTTCTACACGGGCCCCTACCAGACCTCCACACGATCCCCACAGCTCTGAAAAACCTCCTACACAGATCCTCCTACACGGATCCTCCTCACAGGGTCCCCTACCAATC
>JAODAL010031635.1:0-48149 GCA_025379985.1 Phyllomedusa bahiana
TTCATTTTTTGGAGTCAAATACAGGGTGTGTACTTATCATTACAGATTTCTTCTTTCAAACAGAATCTGTTCATTTTAGAACAAACAGTATGTCAGACAGAGAGGTGGCAGGCTCTTCACATGCGAGTGGCAGTGGCACAAACATTCCTGGAACAAGCACAGGTCGCAGCACAGTAAGGGGACGTCACAGCAGGGGTCACTCGGTGAGGCCACAACTGTCGGTGTCATCTAGTGGCCATGTGTTGACATACCAACATACCAAGACCGTTGAGGAGGACAGCAGTGAAGATCAAACAATAATCAATTATGATGTAGCCGACCGCACTTGGGAGCCGGGGGAAGCAAAGGCTTCATCATCGTCAGGAGAAGAGGGCGTCAGCTTGCACCTCAGGCAGTGGCGCAGCCAGCAATTGGGTAGTGTGGCCGTGAGAAAGCAGGGTAGCAGCAGTGCGAGGCCAGGAGCCAAGTGGCAACGGGGTAGAAAACCCACTCCGCAGGTCCAAGAAACTAGCGGCACAGGGGCTCCGCGAGGCATCGGCAGCAGTAGTCACTCAGTGCAGAGTGTTGGCGGTAAAATCAGCTACTCGGCGGTGTGGCAGTTCTTTGCTAAGACACCGGAGGAGCCGAATATGGGTATATGTAGAATCTGTGGGCAGAAAGTGAAGCGTGGCCAGGGAGCTAACGTTGGCACCACGGCCTTGAGTCAACACATGCAGCGTCACCATCCGGTGGCCTGGGAGAAACGTGGCTCAGATGTAGTCCATCCTGCCGCCACAGCAACAGCAGCAGCAGCACGCAGTGGCACGCATGCCATTGCAGCCAGTCAAGGCTATACCACCTCTGCAGAAGGGAGAAAAGCAAGAAAACGATGTGTGGCTTTCTCCGCGCCAACTGCAAATCGGAACCATGGTGACGGACAATGGGAGGAACACGATGTCCGCGCTGCACCGAGGAGGGATGGTCCATGCGCCCTACATGGTGCACGTGTTCATTCTGGTTGTAAAAAGGTTTCTGAAGTCTTCCACCGATCTTCAGAAGATTCTGAAAATGGCAAGTAAACTTTGCATCCACTTCATCCATTCCTACAATGCCAGGAACACCCTCCTCGAGTTGCAGCGGCAGAACGGCCTCCCCCAACACATTCTGATATGTGATGTTTCCACCTGTTGGAATTCCAGCCTGCACATGTTGGACCGACTGTATGAACAGAGAACGGCCATTAATGATTTTTTGATGATCCAGGCGGACAGGAGTTCTCCCCTATGTAACTTTGATGTCAGCCAGTGGCAGCTCATGCGTGACACTTGCCGTTTGCTGAGGCCATTCGAGGAGGGAACGTTATTTGTCAGTCGCCAGGACTACGGGATGAATAACGTCATTTCACTGCTTCCTGTCCTGGAACAGATGCTGAAAAATCTGTCTGGTCAGGGGACTGGAGATGTGGTGACTACATCTCACGGCCACATGAGACTGGTGGGGACTGAACTGGAAGAGGAGGAGGAGGACATTGGAGCCGAGACATTGTCTGGTGAAATGAGTGGATTTTCTTCCCAGGTGACAAGAGAGGAGGAGAAGGAGCAGATGGAGGAGATAGATGGAGATGAGGAAGACGAGGCAGATGACCCGCAAGCACCGTGGCAGTATACAGTGGAGATGGAGGCAGGAAGCCCCTCAGACTCATTTGTGCAGATGGCCCACAGCATACTGATTTGCCTGGCTTAGTGCAGCGAATAGTCAGCATCCGGCAGAGGGATGCTTCTGGCTCTCCACCTATTGGACCCTCGCTACCGTCCAAATGGGAGCCTTTTTCCAGCTGCGGGAGAGGGGACAAACTCAAATACTACAGGGAAATCCTTCGTAGTCAGTTGGCCTATGCCTATGTGCGGCATCGTCCCTCCTCTGACAGGTCTGACGGGGGGTTCTTTAGCACTGTAGTACTACTGCCGCGGCTGCTGGAGGAAGGTGGGGGGTAGGAGTAGTACCAGCTCTATCAGCAGCAACCTAACTCTGGAGTCACTGATGAACAGCTTCTTTCACCCGCCTAGTGAGGAGGGCAGTCGCCAGCAGCAGCCGCAGCAGGACCTGGAGCAGAACCTGAACAGCAGGTGGTGGCCTACTTGGACAGCACTCTGCCACCCCAGTTAGAAGATCCGCTGGACTACTGAGCAGCCAAACTGGATGTGTGGCCACAACTTGCCGAGTTTGCAGTGGAGAAGCTGTCCTGCTCGGCCAGAGTGTGGCATCAGAGGGGTTTTTCAGTGCGGCGGGGGCCATGTTACCCCAAGGAAACCTGCTTTCCAGGGAAATGTGGAACGAAGACCTTTTTCAAAATGAATTTAGGCTGGGACCGGCCAGGTTTTCCCACACCAAGCCTTAGGGGTCAATTTAAAACAGCCATTGAGTCTACCAAAGCTTTGAGAATTAGTCTGGGTTTTAAAAGACCTGCCTTCCACTTTATTTGATGCTGCAACCCTGATTGCCAGTCATCTGCTTAATTTCTTAAACTGCTTCCCTCTTTATCAGGACTGGTATTGCACCCACTACTCTATGTGCATTGTGCCACTCTATTGACCTCATGGTTTCTCTTTGTTGCTTGTGCGTGACCTCCACACTGTTTTTTACAACTCTCTGACTATGCTGCTGCTTTATTGTTTCTGCTGCGGTCACTCACACCTGTCACTATGCCTACTCTACCTCATGCTGTCTCCTGCATCACTCCACTCTCTGTCATTGTGCCACTCTGTGGCTCTCCTGTTTTTGCCACCTCCAGAATGTAAATTTTGCATTGTCTGACCTCATGCTGCTGCTGTGGTGCTGCCGTGACCTACACACTCTGTCATTGGCCACTGAAATGACCTTTGCTGCTGTGTGCTGCGCCGTGACCTACCACCCCTGTCATTGTGCCCCTGCGACCTCATGTGCTGCTGTTGCTCCTGCCGTGCCCTCCACACTCTGTCATTATTCCACTCTGTGGCCTACTCCTGATTTTGCCACCTCCAGAATTTCATTGTGCCACTGTCTGACCTCATGCTGCTGCTGTGGCTGCTGCTGTGACCTACACACTCTGTCATTGTGCCACTCTCTGACCTCATGCTGCTGCTCTGGCTGCTGCCGGGACCTACACACTCTGTCATTGTGCCACTGTCTGACCTCATGCTGCTGCTGTGGCTCCTGCCGGGACCTACATACTCTGTCATTGTGCAACTCTTTGGCCTACTACTGTTTTTGCCACCTCCAGAATGTCCTTGTGCCACTCTCTGACCTCATGCTGCTGTGGCTGCTGCCGTCACCTCCACATTCTGTCACTGATGTTTCCACCTGAGCCCTCAGCTTGTTTTTTTTCCAGCTGGCACTGCCATGACTTTATCAGGCTACAGTCCCGCTTTAGTTTTTTTTGGTCAGTTTTGCCCTCTTAAGTGCCCAGGGAATTTTATAGTGAAGCGATTCTAAGAGCGGCGGCAGTCATCTGCGTGTCATACTAAAACACAACATTGTATGAAAAACCAAACCAAGCTCCCTCTGCTTTTTTAAGCATGGCACAACGTTCTACAGCACCATACAGGCTCTCTGCAGCCTGGGAATAGCTGTTTGTTAACATGATTTGTCCCGAAGTAATTCGGACCGAAACAAATTTTGTCGGGAAATTCTGTGAAGTCGGCGAATCTAATTTTTGAGAAATTCGCCCATCTCTAAATGTCACCATATGTTATCACCACATAATGACTAAATAATATACCATACCATTGCTGAACATAAATCATTACATTACGACCAATATTACCCACATACAGCGAACATACAGTGTTAGATACCAGATACACAGGCACTCTGTACAAATGGGACTTGAAAAAGTTACACCCAGGGACTCACAGGAGATGTCTTCTCTGATGAGTTATTCTCTTTTTCTTTTCTTCTCTATCTAGTCCAGACTGCTATAACTTGTCCCTGCAGTTTTTAAGAAAAAACTTAGACTCCTCACTTTTTCCAACACTTCCTTACCATTTCCCACCTCTGAACACACTCCCTATCTGTAGTGCCCTTAATGATAATTATGACCACCTTGTGTCCCAACAGTAAAAGTGTCCCCAAGTGGCTATCGGGCTCCTGTTTGTGTACCAAGTTTACATCTTCTTTTGTGTCCCCATTTAGTAGGTAAGTAAACGCCCAATATGGTAAGTAGGCATACCCCCAAAACTAGGTAGACAGATAGGTAAACCCCCTTCTAGGTAGGTTTATAGACCCCAGTATATAGGTCCTCTGTAGGTAGATATAAAGGCTCCCTGCAGGAAGTTATATAGACCCCTGTAGCTGATAATAGATTGCTGTATGTATTTGAACCACTGTAGATAAATATATAGGCCCCTGTGGATAGGTAGGCCCCCTGTACATTAAAGGCTCCCCTGCAGGTAAGTATTTGGACCTCATGTAGGTAGATATATATGCCTCCTGTAGGTAGATATATAGACCCCTTGTAGGTAGGTAGACATATAGAGCCCTTGTAGGAAGATATAGAGACCCACTGTAGGTAGGTGGGCCCCATGTAAGAACATAGGTCCCCTGTAGGTAGGTATTAGACCCCCTGTAGGTATAGTCTTTGTAGCTAGGTATAAAGAGCACCCGTAGGCATAACCCCTGTAAGTATATTTGCCCCAATAGTTATATCGGGGTATATAGAGCCCCTGTAGGTATAACCCCTGTAAGTATATATGCCCCAATAGTTTTATTGACCCTATGTAGGTATATAGGTCTCCTGTAAGTAGGTATATAGAGAACCAGTAGGTAGGTAGACCCCTGTAGGTATAGATTCCCTCTGTAGTTATATAAAGCTCCTTTAGGTATGTATTCCCCATTTAGGTGTATAGAGCTTCTGTAGGTATATATGTCCTCCATAGGTATATAGAAAACCTGCAGCTATATATGTCCGCTGTATCGACAGTATCTCACGAAAATGAGTGCACCCCTTACATTTTTGTAAATATTGTATTTTTTTTTTTCATAGGACAACACTTAAGATATGACACTTTGAAACAATGTCAAGTAGACAGTGTACACCTTTCATAACAGTGTAAATTTGGGGTGCCCTCAAAATAACTTAACATATAGCAATGAATGTCTAAACCGCTGTTAACAAAAGTAAGTACACTTACAAATTGTGTCCAATTTGCCATTTTCCCTCCATAACGTCATGTGACTTGTTAGTGTTACTAGGTTTCAATTGGGAATGTTAAAATTGGTGTTATCAATCTCATACCCAACATGGCACCTCATAGCAAAGAACTCGGAGGATCTGAAAAAAAGAATTGTTGTTCTATATAAAGATGACCTAGGCTATAAGAAGATTGCCAACACCCTCAAACAGTTGCAGCACTGTGGCCTAGACCATACAACAGTTTAAAAAGACAGGTTTCACTCAGAACAGCCCTCGCCATGGTCGGCCAAAAAAGTCGAGTGCACATGCTCAGCATCATATCCAGAGATTGTCTTTTCAAAATAAGTGTAAGATGGCTGCCAGCATTTCTGCAGAGGTCAAATTGGTCTGCATCGCTGTTATCCCTAAAAGAATTCTTTTATAAAGATGATGCACAAGAAAGCCCTCAGACAGTTTGCTGAAGACAAGCAGACTAAAAACATGAATTACTAGAACCATGTCCTTTGATCTGATGAGACCAAAATAAACTTATGTGGTTAAGGCGGTGTCAAACGTGTGGCGCCAACAAGATGAGGAATAAAAAGACATGTTTATCTTGCATAGAGTTAAGCATGGTGTTGTAAATATCATGGTTTGGTGCTGCATAAGAGCTTCCAGCTGTGGGGAGCTACAGTTCATTTAGAGAACCATGAATGCCAACATATACTGTGACATACTGAAGCAGAGCATGATCAGCTCCCTTAGAGAAAATGGTCCGCTGGGCAATATCCACGTGTATATTGTACTCAGTGTTTTCAAACAAGATACCACAATACATAGTCTGAGTCCAAGCTTCCTCTTAATTCAACCATCCAATGCATATGATAGACCATCAAGAATATTTCCAATCGTATATCTTCTTTTAATGCAGCATCTGTCAAATAGTATACAACATATAAAACATTTTTGTTAAAGGTCATATAAAAAGTGGTATTCTCAAGTTTTTTGGCTTGCAATATCATAATAACACCAAATCAGTCCACAATGGGGCATACTTAACATAAAAATGATCCCAAAAAGGACAACAAAAAAGAACCATTTTCCTTGCAAAATAATAGGGTAAAGGTGCAGAACTGGCAAAACATGTCTCCAGACCTATACCCATAAGGGACGGGGGGCTTTTCAAAGGGAAAGGTGGCGGAGTGCAAGGTCTTTAAATGACCATCACAGATTCATCTGAAACGGTTTGGTAGATTCGCGACCCCCGCAAGGGGGTGAAGCCATGCCAGGGAACGGAGTCTAAGTAGCCCCGGTATTCACCAGAGCCCGCCGCAAAGGGCAGATGGACTTGCGCGGGGAGGCTCCCAGGTTTTTCCCCCCTGATTTATTTCTTGCGATGGCGGCCGGGAAGGGTGGTACAGAAACAAACCCGGGAGGATAGTGGGGGCGGGCGTGGGTCGGGGCAGGGAAAACGGGCAAGGTCAGGAAACGTGGGAAGGGCTGGACAGGGATAATCAGCGGGATAGAGCACTCCAAGCTTGCTAAACCCACCAACAACTGGCAAGGTGTTTTGGGGGGCGTGTTTTTTTAAATAGGACCACGTCCAGCAAAAACTAATTATGGGTGCGGCCTTTTTAAATCCCGACCCCCGCAGCGCGCGCCTTGGAAATGGGTACGCGCGCGGGGGGCCGGAACAGACAGGGGCATCGACACCGGAAGTGGGGGTAAGTCCCTGCCCGGGGAGCAGGGGAATGGCGGGGGCACCGCGGCCCAAACGGCCCAGAACCCCTGCCGGCAGGGGGGGGCCGGGGGGCACAGGGGTGCCCGCGACCCCCATGACAGTACCCCCCCCCCCCATTAGGTCTCCCCCTCTTTTTTTGGAACCTAGCAAGAGGTCGGGAACATTTTGGCCTCATTCCCACAACGCCCCCCTCCGGCCCAACCCCTTCCAGTCAATAAGAAAGAACGCTTCCCTCTCACTGTCTCTCAAAGATGTTATCAGATTTGGCCACAGGAGAAGTGAGACACCCCCCCCAAGAACGATTCGCACCAAGGTTGAGGAGAGAACATGGAAGGCATTGGGGACACGCGGGTGGGGGAAAGGGGAGCTTGTAGGACACCGGGTTTAACTGCCGAAGTCCCCACAAAAGGGCCCCAAATACTTAGGGCCCAACTGTAACTTGGCACCTTAAGCGAATGTATTGGCAGATAAAAAAACCCCACCCCCGGCTTAAATAGGGGCGCAGGTCCCCGGTACTGCGGCCTGGACTTTGGTCGAGAGGAGGCCCAAGAAGGGCCTGCTGTGATTCCCAGAGTGACTTGAGTCCCGTATTGGGCATCCACGGCAGGAAGTCACACGAGTGGGCAGAGGGAGAGGCGGGCGGGGTGTACCCAAAACACAAAAAAAAAGGGAAATTGTATAAAATTCCCCCCAGGGTGGAGGGCAGACCAGTTATCCCCACGGGCGGGAACAAAAGCTGCAGGTAGGTTCCCCAAAAATTGGGTTTAAACCCCCCCCTACCCGCCCATTGATTTGAGGGTGATAGCCCCCACGGAAGTCCAGCAACCCTTAATACACACAGAGCCCCCAGAATTTTGACACAAACTGGCCCCCCTATCGGAGACGATATTAACAGAAGCCCCTGTAAGGGCCCAAAAACGTGCGGAAAAAGTGTTGGGCCCAAATTGATGGGCGGGGGTTAAACCCCCGGGGAGAGGGGCAAAATACCATTTTAGAGAACCCACGGGCACCACCCAAATGACCGTATTCGAGGAGCCGGGAGGTCGTAATGAAGTCCATGGTAATGGGACCGGGGTTTTTTTTCACTGGGGAGGTACAGTAGACCCGCGGGGGCGAGGTGAGGGACCTTTTACAGAACAGGAAGTGCAGGCCAGGCAAAGTCTCTAACATCATGAGCAATGTGGGCCCCAAATAATACGAGAGATTAGTTGAAGAAAAATGCACCCAGGGGGCCAGCATTCGGGGAAAAGTGTCCCCACTTTGAATCAGGCCGCAGGCAGGGCGCGTACGTCTTCCCAGGAGATGTTTAAGATCCCCGGGGGCCACCGTGAGGGGCCGTTTTGGAGGAATTATGTGGCAAAAAGGGGTTTTTTGAGCCCACAGGTCCCAGGATTTGAAAGGGGATCCGCCCTGGTTCTCCAGCTGGCCCCAAAGTGAAGGAAAAAGTCAAAGCGGGGAAAAAGAGGGACCACCTGGCTGACGAGGGGTTAGCGTTGGCAGACTGAAGATAAAGGGGTTTTTTTGATCCGTGAAGATTTCGAAAAGGGGTGGCGACCCCCCCACAATGCCGCCATTTTTTCTAGGGAACTTTATGGCCAGTAGTTCACGTCTCCAATTTGAACAATTTTGCTCGGGCTGGATAAAGGTTTTTTTAGAAGAAGCCCCAAGTAGCATTTTCCAGAGGGAGACTTTTGTAAGAGGGCGCTCCGCACCCTATGAGGGGCATCCACTTTTAAGGACGAACGGGCACTGTGGGCCGGGCAAATCCGCAAAAGCGGATTTGAGGCGCCAAGGGTTCTTGGGCTTTGGGGCCCGGATTTGGGGTTTTCATTTTTCTTCCCTCATGCCACCCGCGGGGCCCCGAGCGTGAGAAGTGCGGGGTAAACTTCTGTATAATTCACAAAAAACCCGAAAAACGTTGATACCCAAAGGGCCCCTGGGCGAGGGCCACTGTAAAACTGCAGACAGCTTAAGGGATCCTCAAGACCTTGTCCGAAAAGATGTACCCCCGGGAAGGGCAAAAGGGCGCTCAAACAGGGATTTCCCAGTTTTGCATATAACTAGGGTTTGGGGAGTTTAAGCACCAGCGGGCTGGGGGCGGTGAGTCTTTAGGTCAAGAGAAATCAGGTGTCATCCAAGTAAACGATGACACAGATAAGAGGAGGCACGGAAGATCCGTTGACGAAATTCTGGGAAAAAAACCCGGGGGCATGAGGGCCGAATGGCATGACCAGATATTCAAAATGCCCTCTCGGGGTTGAAAACCCCTTTTCCACTCGTCGCCTTTACGGATACGGATCAGGTTGTATGCTCCCCGTAGGTCCAACTTGGAAAAAAATTTCGTGCCGCGCAGGCGATCGACCAGCTCCGAGATCAGAGGTAGGGGTAATCGAATTTTTTTTTTTTTTTTTTTTTTTTTTTTTTGGAGGTGATTTTGTAAGCCGCCCGATAGTCCCTATAACAGGGTCGTAAGAGTACCATCCTTCTTTTCGACAACGCAAGAAGCCAGCCCCCCGCATGCGAGGAAGACGTGCGTATAAAGCCCTTACGAGGTTCTCCTGAATGTACTCCGTCATAGCTTTAGTCCCTCCGGGACTGGAAAGGGGATAGACTCTGCCTCGGGGAGAGTACTACCGGGTTGCAAGTCATAGGACAATCAAACGGCCGGTGCGGGTGCAGCGTTACGGCCCCCCTGTCCCTTTCAGAAAAAACGTCGGCAAAGTCTTGTACTCATGGGCATACCCGACAAAGTTTCACAGAGCTTTCCTGGGGCGGGCCGAAGGGGCCGAGCAGAGAATCGAGAAGGAATCGCGAGTGGCACGGAGGGCCCATCGGATAATTTCGCCCTGTTTCAGTCAAGGTCGGAGCATGCTCTTGCAACCAAGGTAGGGACTCCAGGAGAATTTCGGAAGAGGAGAGAGGCAGAACCAGCAGCTTCAGAGTTTCCTGTGTAGAGCCCTATCTGTTAAACTGAGGGGCGCCGTGCAGAACCGAATAGCTCCCTTTAGGCATTCGCCACTGACGAGGAGACGAACATGATTCTGCAGAGGGGTTCACCGGAGACAAACTTGGAGACCAGAGCTTGGCTGACAAAATTCAGCGACCCCGAATCATGGAAGGCGATTGCCTGGAAGGTGCTGTCCGTGAATATTCCACAGAGTACGGGAATGGTAAGACGGAAGAGGCCGCACTGACCCATTTTTTAAGGGATGCTCTCCTGTGAACCCTAAGTGCGCGAGTTTCCCGGCGCACCGGACAGTCTCAATGAAGGGCCCAAACCACCACAGTAGAACGATAGCTGCTCAGACTACGCTGCGAGTATCCTTCTGGGTCAAGTGGGCTCTGTGATCGTACAGGTTCATCCTCCTTGAAACCCTTGGCAGAGTAATTGAGAATGTTTGAAAGAACGGGAAGTCCAAACAAGGTAGCCGGCGTGGACGGGCGACCTCCGATGAAGGCGGAGCTCTTTCTGTCTCTCCGCAAACCGAATGTCAATGCGGGAGTGCAACTGAATCAGATCATCCAGAATGGACGGCAGGTCCCGGCCAGCGAGCTCAATCCTTAATATGGCCGAGAGACCTGCCAGAAGTTTGCCACCATGGCCTCATTATTCAGAATCCAATCAAGGCAAAGCTGCTGAACTGCACGGAGTATTGACTCACAGTGGAGTCGCCTGACTGAGACGGAGCAGAGCCGCGGCCGCGGAGGAGGTGCGGCCATGGTTCCTCGAAGACGGTGCGGAACCCCTGGAGAAGCTTGCAAGATTAAGCGTTAGTGGATCACCTCGGCTCCCCATAACGAGTGGCCCAGGCCAATGCCTCTCCCTACAAGAGGCTAATTATAAAGGCTACCTTAGCCCGCTCGTGAGGCATTGGTGCCCCAACATCCCAGTGGAATGGAGCATTGACTATTGATAGCCACGGCATTTCCTTGATCTCCTCATAACGTGACGGAAGCGGCAGAATGTAGGGAGGTCCGATGCAAGGTGCAACTGGTGCTGGTGAGGTGGCGACTGCCGCAGACAGAGGTAGATGATGCTGCAAAGTTCTGGCATCATGCCGCGAGCCGGAGGTCCGATACTTGGCACTGCTGGGCGACAGCCGTCGAGACGTCCCTAAGAACGGGCAAGGTACCCTGCGGAATCCATGGCTCATTGCGTATTTAACAGGTTTTTGGTGGATTCGCTGTACCCACCGCAAGCGTTGGAGTAAGCCACCCAGGAACGAGTCGCAATAGCCCCCCGGTATACACCAGAGCCCCCGGCAAAGCGGTATGGACTTGCTGCGGCAGTGAAGGCTACCAGGTCGTTACCCCTACCTGACAGCTTGCGATGGCGGCCGGGTTTTAAAAATTTTTTTGGGCCCCCCGTGGTACGAGAACGTAATCCGAAGGTCGTAGTCGGGGACAGGCTGGAGGTCAGGGCAGGCGGCAGAGGGTACATTGTCAGAGACAGGTAGACAGGGCAGGCGGCAAACAGGCTATGTCAGGAAACGTAGCGGAACGACTGGTACACGGATAAACAGACAGGACTAAGCACTCTCAAGACTTGCTACACACACACCAACAAACTGGCAAGGTATGTTGGGGGCTTTTGGGGGTTTCCTTAAATAGGAACCAGCGCCCAGCAATAACCAATTACTGGAGCGCTGGCCTTTAAATCCAACCAGCATTCCGCACGCTGCGCCTTAGGAAACGTTACGCGTGCGGCGCCGGAACAGACAGGGGCAAGCGTACACCGGAGTGTGGATGGTAAGTCCGTGCCCGGGCAGTAGTGGAATGTCGCGGCAGCCGCGGCACCCGCGCCGAACCCTGCGGCAGGGGGGCGGCCGCGGGGCGCAGAGGTGCCCGCGACCCCCATGACAATAGCATTGCTGCAGCAAGACACTACCCCTGTCTGCTACAGTAAGATGGGAAATAGGAGTGCAGGGCAGGCTAGACAGGTGCTAGTAGTTGGGGACTCCATTATTAGGGGAACAGCCAGGGCAATCTCCACAAAGACCGGATCGTCAAACAGTTTTGGTTTTTGTTTACCTGGGGCCCGAGTTCGATATATCCGCGGATCGGGTTGACAGATTGCTGGTGGGCTCGTGAGAATCCAAGCTGTCATGGTCCACATGGGCACCAAATGACAAAGTTAGAGTAGGTGGAGTGTCCTTAAAATATTCAGGGATTTAGCCAAAACTTCAGGCAAGGACCTCCAAGGTAATATTTACAGAATCTTTACCTTTTCCACAGGCACACCGAGACAGCGGAGATATTTAGAGATGGTAAATAAGTGGCCTCAAATTCGGTGTAAGGAAAGAGGGATTTGGTTTTTTTGGAGAACTGGCTGACTTCTGTCTGGCTACAGACTCCTGTGCTAAGGGATGGCTGCACCTAATGGGGAGGGTGCAGCTGTATTGGGGGACAAAATGGAAAGGACGTTGGAGGAATATTTAAACTAGGGTCTGGGGGAGGATAACTATAAAGATAGCATGCAAGATAGTGAAGATAGATGAGCTGAGAATTAGGAATAAATATGGTGGTAGTGGAAAGAGGGGGTGTAGCGAATAGTTAAAAAGATCAGGGAGAAAGGAGTAAAAACTTGAAAAATCTCTAAATTGCATGCTTACCAATGACCAGGAGTCTGACCAACAAAATAAAAGAACGAGAATTACTAATAGCAGAAGAAAAATATGACATAGTGGGGATAACTGAGACATGGCTGATCGAGAGCTACGACTGGGCGTTAACTTACAGGTAAACAGTCTATTTAAAAGGGATCGTAAAGACCGGAAGGGGGGAGGTGTCTGTCTCTATGTAAGGATCCTTTCGAGCCAACACTGCAGAAGATATAGGTACAGGTAATGATATGTGGAAATCATTATGGGTAAATATACATGGGGGTAACATAACAATATAATACTAATAGGGGTCTGCTATAGGCCCCCAAATGATAACAGAACCCATAGAAGATTTCTCCTCAGCAAATTGATGAGGCGGCTAATCAGAATGATGTTGGTTATTATGGGGACTTTAACTACCCAACATCAAGTTGGGAATCTGAAACCTGTAGCTCGCATAAAGGTTTTTGTCAATAACGTTAGTGATAATTACTTTGCCCAATGGTGCGAATAACCGACTAGAGGAAAAGGCCATTCTAGACTTAATAATTATCACTAGGGATTAGACCTACAGAGGGATAACAAAGGTTCAGTTGAGGGGCCACCTAGGAAATATGACGCGATAATAAATAATAAATTTTCCGTTATCCTTTAATAGAGTTTTTTTGTCAAGGAGGCCACAAAAACACTTGAATTTTAGGAAGGCTGAAATTTGATGCTGCTTAGGGGAGGCCCTAAGCTATGACTGACAATGTGTTTAAATATGGCAGAACAAATATTAAATGGATTAATGTGTTTAGAAAACATCTAGGCTACCACAGTGAGAGGTACATACGCTGATGGCAATAAAAAAATTAGAAACAGGAAACCCAATGTGGATCACAGGAGTGTAAACAGAGGCAATAAATAAATAAAAAAAAAAGGCGTTTCATCTACCTAAAACAGGAGGCAGTGAGAGGCCGCTAAGAAGCAATAGGGAAAAATAGAAAGTGTGTGAAAAATGGAGATATAAGTGAAGCAAAGCTGGAGACAGAAGAGTATTGCGTAAAAGTTAAAATCTAAACCGGAGCGAGTGAAGGTGAGTTGTAGAGGGCAATATAGAATAAAAAAAGATAAAACAAATATTGTGCCTCTTTGAAAAATACTGAGAGAGAGAGAGTAGAGGGCTTGAAAAAAAGCACAACCTATTAAATACTTTTTCTCCACGAATATTTACTGAGGGCATGACTCCTGTTGAACAGAGGGATGTAAGTAAACGCCAACTTAGAAAGTTTCTGGTCTAACCCAGAATGAAATTCAGCTCGTCTTAAGAAGATTAAAATAGACAGAATCCCCAGGGCATGATGCATACACCCACGTGTATCCTAAGAGGTTTAAGTGATGTCATAGATTAGCCCCTATTCTTAATAGTTATGGACTGTCATAAAACGGTTATGGCCCAAAGGATTGGCGGCATACAAAGTGGGCCTTATATTCAAAAAGGGGTCACAAATAGTATTCCATGGAAAACTATAGCCAGAACTTAACCTCGTGTTGGTAAAATGTTTTGAAGGATTGGCCAGAGATACTAATCCGGGAGTATCTCACGTGTAAATATATGTATAATCTGTTTCCATTATGGTTTATAAGGATCGTCCTGTCAGACTAATCTCATCAGGCTTCTATGAGGAATCAGTGCTAGACTGGATCGTGAGTGCATTGGGGATGTCATATATCGAGATTTTTTGTAAAGCTATTTGATACGTGGGCCACATAAAAGTATAATAAAATGAGAATGCTTGGACTCGGGAAAATGTGCAAAGTGGTAAACATTGGCTCAGAGATAGAAAACAAAGGGTGGTAATTAACGGTGCATACTCAGACTGGATCCGTTACTAGTGGGGTACCACAGGGCTCAGTATTGGGCCCTATCCTCTTTAACATTTTCATTAATGATCTTACACATGGATTGCACAGTAGAAAATCGATCTTTGCAGACGATACTAAGCTCTGTAAAGTAATCAACACAATAGAGGATAATGTGTTATTACAAAGGGATCTGGATAAGTTGGAGGCCTGGGCAGAGAAATGGCAGATGAGGTTTAATACAGATAAATGCAAGGTTATGCACATGGGGAGGAAAAATCGACTACATGTGAAATGGAAAAACGCTGGGTAAAAGTGACATGGAGAAGGACTTGGGAATCCTGGTGGACAGAAAACTTACTTGTAGCAGCCAGTGTCAGACAGCAGCTGCCAAGGCAAATAGGATCATGGGGTGCATTAAAAGGGGCATAGATGCACATGATGAGAACATTATTCTCCCATTATACAAGTCACTGGTTAGACCACACATGGAATATTGTGTACAGTTTTGGGCACCAGTGCACAGGAAAGACATTGTAAAGCTTGAACAGGTACAAAGGCGGGCAACAAAAATAATAATAGGACTGGGTGGACTGCAATACCCATAAAGATTAGCAAGATTAGGGTTATTTAGTTTAGAGAAAAGACGGCTTCGGGAGGACATAATAAATATGTTTAAATACATCAAAGGTCAATATAGAGATCTCTCCCAAGATTTATTTATACCCAGGGCTGTATCTAGAACAAGGGGACATACTCTACATCTTGAGGAACGAAAGTTTCTACATAAATATAGAAAGGGATTCTTTACTGTTAGAGCAGTGAGACTGTGGAATTCTCTGCCAGAGGAACTTGTCATGGTGAATTCAATAACAGAGTTCAAAAAGGGTTTGTATGCATTTCTGGAGCTTAATAATGTAACAAATTATAGTGTCTAGGATTCTGGAGAGGGGTCATTGATCCAGGGATTTTTCAGATTGCCAGATTGGAGTCGGGAAGGAATTTTTCCCTAAAATGAGGACAATTGGCTTCTACCTCATTAGGGTTTTTTCCCTTCCTCTGAATCAACACCTTAGCACAACAGGCTGAACTGGATGGACGTCTTGTCTTTTTTCGGCCTTACATTATTATTATTTAACTATGAAACTATGAATTAGGTGTTTCACAGGAATTAAAGCAAAGTGGAGGTGAAATTTCAAAATGAAACTTTTTTGCAGATATTCAATTTTTATCCATTATTCACAAGAACACGGTAGCTGTGATCAGTAAAGTGCAACTTAATATTGATTCTCCAGATTCTACCGTTCAGAGATATCCAAATGCAAGGAAAAGACAGTCCAGCGTACATCCCCGTCATCGATTAAAAATAATCCACAATCTTTATTTCATCATTCTTTAAAAGACATATTCCATAACGACACCCTTTTTTTAATCGATGACGGGGATGTACGCTGCACTTGGTCTTTTCCTTGCATTTGGATACACGCATATGAGGCTACTTCAGCCCGTCCGTGCGTTCCCCAGTCAAGACTTCACCAGGTGAGATGACCTTTTGCATTGCTTTGTTGATATTGCTTTCAGAGATATCCCATACAGTATGTGGCCGTAGTGTACTATTTGGCTCAACCACAAGCCCCAGAATAGGAGGAGCACTCTGGGGTCTCATTTTCATTACGATTCTATTTAGACGCCATTTCAGGTTTGCGGACACCCTAAGGTGTTAAAACTTAATAAACAACCCTACAAAGACCCCATATTGGAAACTACATCCCTTAAGAAATATATCCAGGGGTACAGTGAGGATATCGACCCCACAGGTGTTTCACAATTTTTTTTGCGTTAGGTTGTGAAAATGAAAAAATTATTTTTTTGCGGCAATCTGCAATTTTAGCTGAAAACTTTTAATTTTTACAAGGAATTTTGGGAAAAAAAGCATGACAAAATGTGTTACGCAATTTCTTCCAAGTTCGGCAATACCCTACATGTGGGTGTAAACTGCTGTTTGGGCGCATGGCAAGGTGTACAAGGGAGGGAGCTTTATTTGGGTATTGGAACGCAGATCTTGCTGGGGCCATGTCGCATTTGCAAAGCCCCCAAAGTACCAGAAAAGGTGAAACCTTCCAGAAGTCACCTCATTTTGGATTCAAAACCCCTCAGGGATCTCATATAGGTGTGTATTGTACATTTTGGGCACACAGGTGTTCCATAGTTTTTTTTAGTATTGGGCCATGAAAATGGGGGGGAGGGAAATGCAGTTCGGCCAGTGTTTTTTGGGCTTCAATTTTACAGTGTTCGCCGTACTTTTACACAATAGAAATATACCTTGCGTTTTTATGATTTCCTATTCTGACAGCCATAAATTTTTCATTTTTCGGTATACGGAGCGGAGTATGTGCTTGAGTTGACGTTTTTATTAGTACCATTATGGGTGGCATATGACGCTTTGATCACTTTTTATTAAGGTTTTTGTGAGGCATTTTGAACAAAATACAGAAATCCTGGTAGTGTTTTTTTTTTTTTTACAGTGGTCACCATGCGGTATAAATGACAAGCTAGCTTTACTCATCAGGTTGATGCAATTACAGCGATAACCAATTTGTATATTTTTTATGTTTTACTGCTCTTACACAATAAAAAATACTTTTATTCAAAAAGGAAAACATGTTTTTGAATCACCATAGTCTGAGAGCCATAACTTTTTTATTTTTTCTGTGTATGGAGATTTGTAGGGGCTTGTTTTTTGCAGTATGAGTTGGTTATTATTGGTATTTTTTGGGGGGACAAGACTTTTTGATCAGTTTTAAATCCATTTTTTGGAAGGCAGGGTGAAGAAAATACTGGTATCCTAGTATTTTTTTTTTTTTTTTTTTAACAGCGCTCACCGTGCAGTATCCGTGACAAGTTAGTTTTACTCTGTGGGTCAATACGATTACAGTGATACCCAATTTATATGTTGAAGCACTTTAAAAAAAAGTTTTTATTGTGTAAAATAATATTTATGCATCGATATCTTCTGAGAGCCATAACTTTTTTATTTTTCCGTAAAAACTTTTGCGTTTATATGAGTTTTTGGTCGCTTTTTTCCCATTTTATGTGCTGCGGGATGAACAAGAATTGCAATTCTGTGACTGTTTTTTATTTTTACGGCGTTCAACACGTGGGTTACATAATGTGACATATTTATAGGTCAGGTCGTTACACACACGGCGATACCAAATATGGGCACTTTATTTATTTTTTATATTTTTTGGGGCGATTGGTGTTCGTAAAGGGGAAAAGGGAGGTGTACGTGTTTTTATTTTATTTTTCGAGTTTGTGTTTTAATTTTTTTACTTTTTTTTTCACTTTTTTACACTTTTTTCACTTTTCCCCAGAGGGGAATTGTATGAACGATCGTCAAATCGTTCATACTATAGAAGATCAGCACACAGCTTATTGCTGTGTAATGGTCTCCATGGCAACTGGCATTGTGGGCATGGTGACCTCACAGACGACCCGGGAAGTGACTTTCACTATCGTGCAGCAGCGTGCCGAGAGCAGGCAGCAGGAGCTCACTCCGGCCGGGGGTGATGCGGAATGAGGCCAGTGGTAATATACCACTGGACCCATGTCGTAATCGTGTGGGGCTCGCTTGTAAGCCCGCACGACTGCCAGGACGTATGCATACGTCCATTTGCGGGAACGCACTTCCCGCTAGGATGTATGCATACATCCAATGTCGGGAAGGGGTTAAAGCAAAGTGGAGGTGAAATTTTAAAATTTCACTTTTTTTTTTAATTGTTTTTATTGAAACCGCACATGGAAATGTCACATTAAAGTATATCCTATGCATATGTCAATGTTAAACAGGTACAATCTCCCCTCATACAGCTTAGTTATTAACATGTATAAACCAAAACAACTGTGCATAGTGTACTATACATAGATGCAATAAATCTCCATTGCGGTCATTTTTACTTTTTTCCCTTCCCAGTATCTTTACCTAACTTAGCCTAGAAAACCGTAACTAAAATCTAGGCAACTGAACATTCAATATGAAATCTGTTAGCTTTTTGGCTGTAATGGCGGTCAATCGGTCATCCAACCACACTTAAAGCAATCCCTAGAGGTGTACCTTTCCATTTTAAACCCCTTTATTGACGACAAATATGCATTATGCATGACTTTCAGATCCATTTCAATGTAGCGTGCCGAGGGTAGGTACTCATGCGTAAGATGGACTGCATCTAGGATACGTTTCGGGGTCAACTCAGGGTCTTTTTGCTCCCACCTAGCCATCACAGTCTAGGGTATCCAGAATATAGTTGTAGATTGAGGACAAGTGTGAGCGTCTCGTTGTGGGTGCGAGAATGATCTGTTGAAAGCCTGAATTCCAATCTGCCTCTTTCAAGTGCCTTATTGTGGCTGCACAATAGCTACTAGCCTGCAGGTAGCTGAAAAGGGGTATGACCATGGATGGGTAAAGCCTTTGCAGTTCGCTGTATGAATACGGTTGATGCGTCGCCGAGTTTGTCCACTGATCGATAAACCGAATACCCTCCCGATATAATCTTTGAAATACCCTTCTCGGTTTTCCATCCTGAAATCCTGGGTTAAATGCTAGTGAAAGGTGTATAGAGTAGTTTGAAGACATATGTTTCTGGCGCCTGATTTTAGTCTAAGCCTTCTAGATTAGCATCAATGAAATTATGTTACGAAGTTCTCCTGGAATCCGTTCAAATGGAACATGAAGGAAATCTATAAGAGAAATATTAGGGAGGAAGAGTCGGTCTAAAGCACTACTAGTGAACACTTCAGTGTTTTGCATCCAGTCCACCATATATCTACTTAATGCTGCCAAATTATAATTTCTTGTATTAATAAATCCAAGTCCTCCATTCGACTCCGATTGACACAGTATATGAAGCAGAATCCGTGCCCGTTTTCCACCCTATATAAAAGTATGATACAGTATATAGCATTTATTTGTGTTTCATCTTTTGGACGTAAATATAATGGTATAAAGGTATAATTTTGACTAAGTTGGCTCTCCCCATAAAATTAAGGGGTAACCCAACCCATGACTTCAAGGTGCAGGTCGCCGCCGTGAAATATTTATCAAGATTACCCTGATAATTGTGTGTAGTAGATCTATTTAGTTTTATACCCAGATATCGCATAGAGGAAGTACACCAGTGTATCAGGTGTGCGGAGGACCACAAAAGGTTTAGCTGGACCTTTCAGGAGGAGACCCTCACTTTTGTCTACATTAATTTCATACCCAGAGAGACGTCCCTTATCCTCTATTTCTGCCAATACATGAGTCAAGGTCTGCTTCGGGTTTGCTGTCATCAGTAATAAATCGTCCGCATAGGCGGTCAATTTTATCTCTGTGCCATCTTTAACAATTCCTTGAAATGACTGATCTTGGGAAATATAGTACAAGAGCGGGTCCATGGAAAGGTTAAATAGTATGGGCGATAATGGACACCCCTGCCTAACTCCCCTGAATAAGTCTATAGTTTGAGTTATACGGCCATTCAACAAGAGTGCCGTGGAGCAATTTAGATGCAAGTGATCTAAGAAATTCAAAAAAGTGGTCCCGAAACCTCTCTGTGCCAGGGTGGCGCCCAGGAACAACCAAGAAACCTTATCAAACGCCTTCTCGGCGTCAAGGCTCAATAGCATGGACGTTGGATGCGTTGCTTCTTGAGCTGCCAAGATCGCCCCGGACGCCACCCTAACATTTCGGACAGAGTGTCTCCCTGAAGTAAATCCTGTTTGATTGGGATGTAAAATGTCCGAGAGAAAGCTTTGAAAACAGTTGGCAATGATTTTAGCTAGTAGCTTATAATCGTGGTTAAGTAAAGAGATGGGCCTATATGACGTTAAGAGAGTGGGCTTCAAGATTAAAGTGGTCCTGGAGTCGAAGAAGGATTCCACCTCCTGAGAATGAGATATCATTAAATAATTTGGTTAGATACGGGGCAGTTTCAAATTTAAGAATTTTATAAAACTCGTCCGGAAATTCATCCGGCCACGGTGTCTTCCTGTTGCTTGTTGCAGGTAAAGCACTGCGTACTTCCTCCTCCGATATTTCTCGCTCCAAATCTGTGTGATTTTCTTCTGTTATACCTGGCAAATGTATTCAATCTAGGAACGCAGAAACCTTGGTTGTATCATAAGGGTTAGCCCTATATAGCGTCTCGTAATATTCTATAAATGCTTGCTCTATAGCTACTGAATCCTTGAGCATTCGACCAGACTTGGGAGATTTTATTGATGCAATTGGGCGATGGGGCTTCCATTCTCATTCTGACCCGTATTGCACCCTGTCTTCTGCCCCGTCTGAAAAATGTATTCTGCACGGCCCTGACATGCCATGCTACCTGTCCCTGTTGTAACGGTCAGTGGAAGTGGATCCTCTGGACCACCACAAGCGATGGTGTAAGCCACACCAGGGAGCGGAGTCTAAGTAGGTCCGGTTTTCACCAGAGCCCGCCGCAAATTGGGATGGACTTGCTGTGGCAGATTGCTACCAGGTCGCTACCCCTGATGTGACTTGCTTGCGGTGGCAGCCGAGGTGTTGCGTGGTACAGAATCGTGAAGCAGGCTCGTAGTCAGGGACAGGCAGAAGGTCAGGACAGGCGGCAATGGTTCGTGGTCAAGGGACGGAGGCAGAAGGTACGGTACACAGTAGACAAACAAGGTACTCGGGAACGCTTCCTCTCAAGGCACAGGGCACTGTCGATTCGGCAGGGTAACACAGAAGGGGCAGGACTTAAATAGACTCAGCGGCCAGTGCAACCAATCACCGGTGCGCTGTCCCTTTAAATTTAGCTGCAGTACCGCACGCGCGCCCTAAAGTGTGAGCGTGCACCAGGCCAGCAGCAGGAGCGCACGCCGGGATGGGAACAGGATCGTGGAGAGGCAAGTGCAGATTAGAGCTGTGGGCGCGCCCGCAGTCCGGGTGCCGGGCCGCTCGCAGCTGCGGGCGCTGCGGAGGTGCCCGCGACCCGATACGGAACAACTGTGTAAAGGTCTCAAGCAGGTCTTTAGCCTCCCAAAACTGCTTTCGTTTGTGGGGTAGCAGAAGCCAAATGAACTTCCTGAGTGGCCCTCAGTCTTGTGTGTAATATTTAAAATTTTTCGCTGGATGCCTTGCGTTTGGCACTTGCATAACTAATGATATAACCCATGAGCACGGCCTTAGCAGCAAGCCATAATAAAGGGACATTATTTTCATGAGCACTATTATCTTTTAAATATTGTTTCCAGTAAATACTGTCAGGGCTGGGCGGAGCTCGGCTTGCAGGGAGCAATGTTCTGCTGCAGCTGATCAGCGACCCCACCCTGATACACATTCTGCTGGCAGCTCTGTGAGTGACAGAGGTCCAGCCACTCCGGACAGGGGGCGTGTCGCACCAGCCAATGGGAGGACCCGGAGGCCGCTCCAATCAGCTACAGGGGCGGTATCCGGGAATCCCATTTAAACTCCTTGCTAGCTGAGTGCTGCGCATGCGATATTTTCTAGCTGCCTTATGTTCTCTTGTGCTATAGCTTATTGTTTACACATCCGTGTACCTGACCTCGGCTTGTTTCCTGACCCTGTCTTGCTCTCCGTTTTTGTACCTCGCACCCGTTCGTGTTTTGACCTCGGCTTGTTTACGTTTATCCCTCTGGTTCTGATTTGTGGCTTGGCGTTCCTGATTTGGTTTTGACCCGGACTGTCTGACTATTCTACCTCCTGATGGCCCCAGCACTCTAGTAGCACAGGGACTGTCGCCCAGTTGCCGTCTGCCGCCTAGGGCAGCACGTCAAGCAGGCAGGGACAGTGGGCTGGGTTCCAGTCAGGGCTCACTGTACCTCCCTTGACGTGACATATACGTAAGAATTCCCTATATTCCTCAGACTCGTATAAATAGCTTGGGAATTTCCATGTCTTATTGTGTTGAGCAAAATCCGGCCTGCTAAGAGTTAGGGTAATGGGCGCATGATCTGAGACAGCTATCGGATGAATATCCGAGTTTACCACTTCAGAGCACAGGAAAGCTGAAACCAGTGCCAAATCTATTCGTGAAAAGGTGTCATGCACCGCCGAGTAAAACGTGAAGGTCCTATCAGTTGGGTTAGTGACTCTCCAATGATCGAAAATTTCTAAAGTATCCGTTAGTAACAGCATAGATGGGTCATTCCATGTCAAGTGAACCAATGATTTTTACCTCTATATTTTTAATTCTTTTGAGATTTTGTTATTTGGTAGTAGTGTGTCAGAGAATACAAAATGTGAAGAAAAAAATCATCTTAGATTTTTTTTTTTTTTATAAATTTTCAAAGTTCGGAAAAAGTGCGAGTTTTTGTTGCTTGTCTTTACATTTCTCTTCATAACTCAGGCTAGAAAAAAGAAAGAGAAACAAAATAAACACCAGTCTACTCAGAACTGTACAGGCTTTCACCAGATATGTCACAAGAGTATCTTCGTTAATATTTTACCCATGCGGGGGGCGTGGCCTGGATCTGCATGGAGTGAGACATGAATGAGAGCAGCTCCGTGGAGACCCCAGCTAAATCAGCACTACAAAACCCGTCAGCTGCATCCAAAAAGCCACAGAACCATTCTGGACTGAGCCCTTATCAGCCTGCTACTGATAAGGGAAGCTAACCCGAGGCGCTCACCGCATCAGTCCCAGCATCTCCCGGAGACACGGGCCATACCCTTGCCACGTGGCGGTCTGAGCCCCGTGTAGTGCTCTGCCGCGCTGCGGCTCTGAGAAGTGGACCCGAGCTGCACCTACCCACCCAACGACTTCGGAAGCTTCCTCTGCGCCGCGGAACGGTCCGGGAAGTAGGTGTTACCGCCATAGCCGCCTGACTGAGACCCGACGATCGGGCCGGCCTGCCGCCTCCTGACACGCTGATCGGTACCCAGATCACGGCACGTCACCCTTCCTTCTGCCACCCACAACGTCTCCTATGCGGGGACTGAAGCTCCTCTGCCCGCTGCGGACGAGCGACAGAGTACTGTGAAAGGCCTGCTTGCAGCTGCTCCCTCTCGGCGCCTCGTGAGAGATCGAGTGCGCAAAACCACAGCCTGGCTCAGTACCGGCTCCCTGCTTACTGAGGACAAAAGCAGCCAGATAAGTACCTCTTATATTACCCTGGGGTGTTTCCCTGACATTTTACTGCTACCAACTAAGCCCCTACAAGACTATAAAGCTGGTGTAGCCCCAAATCCTATAAGTTCTCCAGCCTCACACGTGGCCGACGTCATCTTGGGCTAATTTAATCAACCTGCCACATCCCGGGATTGTAACTCAGGCCCCCCACTGGCTTGATAAACTTGGCCTGACATTTCTAGCTCCCTGATTCAGGCTATTGTAAGGACTTGACTCCCTCCTAGTGAGTATACAACCTTATACAACAGCTCCAGTCCCTGGGTCATCAATCTACTGGCTCAGGAGGTGAACCTGAGGCCCAGCTTATATTTCTCGGATAGAGGACTTCACCCCCGGCGACACAGGTGCGCCTGCACCTTCCTTTGGGAGAACTGGGAGCAAGCAGATAGAGCCGAAGGAGAAAGGGGGAAAAAAAAAAAATCACAAGCGCATATCTTAACATCCTGGGAGCAGATCGCTTTGTACCGCCAGCCCCAAGAACCCCTTCATCCATCACAGGCTGCGGACTCCCCTCAAAACCTACACAAGACCAGGCAGTGGGTCGTCGGTCGGGACCGATTGGGCGGCACTAGCAAACGCAAAACCAAAGCTAAGCCCGCGAAATTCTTTCCACAATCCAACTCACAGCCTCATCCGGTGGAAAGGCGCATAGTGTTTCCGCTCCCCACTTCAAATCCTACCAATATGGGATCTCCAAGCTCGCCTACCCAAGTAACCCTTAATGAGACAACATTACAACGCCTTTTTACCTCCTTTAGAGAGGATCTCCAGTCTGATTTTAAGCTAATGACCACAGAATTTCGGTCTGATATCCAGGCCCTGGTATCTCGGACAGAGCACATCGAAAAAAAGATGTCAGAGTTAATCGATGCAAACTCGGCACTAGAAGACGAGGTCCAGAGACTCTCTTCCAAATTATTGGACCTGGAGGACAGGTCACGCAGGGAAAACATACGGCATCAGAGGGATTCCTGAGTCGATCTCTCAAGACCTCTTGCCCTTCCTCACTGATCTAATGGCCCTGGTACTGCCCAACGCTTCTCAAATCGATCTCACAGTGGACCATATCCATCATCTGCCCAAACCCAGGAACCTACCTCCCTCTACCCCCAGAGACGTTATAGAAAAAATTCACCTTTTCCGAACAAAAGATGACTTCCTAAGGGCCCTCCGGAAAAATCCCCCCCTCCCAGATCGCTTCCAAGGCATCTCCATCTTCCCTGACCTGTCGGCCGGGACCATGCTTAGACGGAAGGAATTCTCGCAATTTACTAAGATCCTTCGGGATCAGGGGATCAACTATCATTGGGGCTTCCCGGTGAAATTGATCATCTCCAAGGATAACACCGTGATCTGCCACACTCCGTCCATGGCAAGGGAAACCCTTGTGTCATGGAACTTGATGCAATCTCCTTCTACAACCCCGAAGAAAAATCAACGAATCCGCCCAGAAGTGATCTCCCCACTATGGTCCAAGAAACACAGAAGATCTGGTCCAGACCCTTATAACTGACCCTTCCAGCAGCTTTCACAGGGTCTCCCCTGCCTCGCTCGATTATGGGCTCTTTACACTTATCTAGTTCCCCCCAGAGCCTGATTGTTCCAAATTGTGTCCTGCCAACGGACTGGTTTCCCCCCCGTGGCACACTCGTTTCCCCATGTTGGAAATACTGTTTATCTGTTCCTTTTGTTTAATGTTACTGTGTTTTAAAGTTTTTTTCCCTATTTGCCATGTATAGCTCTTCAGACCTCCTGCTCTTGTCCCCTGGCACCTTTTTGGATCCATATGTTCTTTGGCAAACCTGGGCTCCAGCACAATCTCCCCTCAGTGAAAATGGGTATTAAAATTCTCTCATCAAATGCCAACAGGCTGAATTCGCCTTTCAAACGTTCATTATTTTGGAGAGACGTGCTGAAGTCCAAGGCCGAGGTGGTCTGCGTACAGGAGACCCACCTCAGAGACCCAGATGTACGTAGACTCAAACACAAAAAATTCCCTGTTTTTTTTCACTCCTCGGGATCTCAAAAGAAAGCAGGTGTCTCAATCTTCGTGAAGGACTCCGTATCCTTCTCTCTCAGGCAATTATTATTGGACGAGAGGGGGGAGATACATTATCCTGCAATGTTCCTTTAATTCCATCGACCTTACTTTAGTGGCTATTTACGCACCTAACAAATGCCAACACAAATTTATCGCACAGGTACTAAACAAAGCCAGACAACTCCCAAATGGTAATCTAATCATCTGTGGTGATTTCAATTTAGTTATAGATCCCCAGCTAGATAAATCCCGTCCCCCGAGAAACGCACCAAGCTTACAACAGTTCCTAAAAACAGAACAATTACATGACCCCTGGCGGTATTCCCACCCCAATGATATAGACTTTACTTTCTTCTCAGCTCCTAATCGGTCCTTCTCCAGAATAGACTATTTCCTCACCAATAGACAGGCTCTATCTAGAGTTGCATCGACAGAAATAGGACTGCGGACCTGGTCAGACCACGCACCCACAGTCCTCACTTTGGGGGATGACCTCCCCCCTCCTCCATACTCTCTGTGGAGATTGAACAATTTCCTCCTTAAATCAGAACCACTGGTTGAAGAAATCTCATCGTCCTTGCAAGAATACTTCAGTCTTAACTCCACAACAGCTCTTCAGTCATGCTCTGGTGCGCTCACAAAGCGGTTATTAGAGGGGTGTTCATCAAACTGGCCTCCCGGGAAAAACGCAAAAGGGACCGTGAACTAGACAGCCTCCTAGAAAAAATTCAAGTGCAAGACGACCTAGCCAAGAAATCGCCTTCTCAGGCAGTGCTAGCCGAGCTGTCAACCCTCAAAAACAAGCTGAGAATTTTAAGCCTCAGTAAATATGAAGCGTCCTTAGCAAGACTGAAGTGGAACTTTTATCTTCATGGTGATCACCCTGATAAACTCCTAGCGAGAAGGGTCAAACAATAACAAGCCAGGTCTAGAATATCATTTATTACCTCCGGCAAGCAGAAGGTATTTGACCCCCAACAAATTGCAGAACACTTCGCCCAATACTATAATTCCCTTTACAACCTCAAAGATGACCCCTCCCTTCCCCTAGTTAATTCCCAAACCACTCAAGCCTTCTTATCTAACTTACACCTCCCGACATTAACAGCAGAACAACTGGAACTACTGAACGCCCCTATTCACTACATGAATTGGAGACAGTAATATAACAAGAAAAAACTCAATAAATCCCCAGGCCCAGACGGACTCAACAACGAATACTATAAGCTTTTTTCATCGGTCCTTTCCCCCCATATGCTCGCCACTTTTAATTCCTTTTTGCTAGGGGAGTCTCCTCCAGACGAAATGCTATCTGCTACAATTGTAACCATCCCCAAACCAGGGAAATCACAAGATTTAGTAACTAATTACAGGCCAATCTCCCTCCTTAATTGCGACATCAAGCTCTTTGCAAAAATCCTGGCTAACAGAGTTAACACTGTACTTCCCTCTCTGATCAATGCAGATCAGGTGGGATTTGTCAAGTCTCACCAGACTAGAGACGGAATCAGGAGAGTGCAGTCCTGCAGTTAATTAAGAACGACAAAGTCCCGGCCGCTTTCCTTTCGCTAGACGGAGAGAAGGCCTTCGACCGTATCAACTGGCAATACATGAAAGATTCCTTAACCTCAGGTAACATATTTCACGCCATCCTATCGCTCTATTCAACCCCCTCGGCCAGAGTTTTCTCGTCAGGATTTATGTCCCAAACTTTTAACATCACCAATGGCACCTGGCAAGGCTGCCCTCTCTCCCCTCTCATCTTTAACATCTGTATTGAGCCCCTAGCAGAGAAGATACGCCAATCCCCACATATTATAAGCATCCCTCTAGGCCCCCACACTCATAAAGCCAGCCTGTATGCGGATGACGTCTTGATCATGTGCAAGGATCCGGAATCCTCTGTTCCGGCTCTCTTGGATATATTGAGCTCTTATTCCGAGGTTTCTTACTACAAGCTGAACATCTCTAAATCAAATATTCTTGCACTTAATTGCCTGCACAGAGTCCACTCAGTCCTATCTAATTATGTCTTTGAAGGACCAAATCATATATCACGTACTTAGGTATTAAAATCTACCCTGATCTCAACGAAACAATTGATGTCAATTGGACTGACCTACACTTGGCTCTCTCCAACGACATCAATAAATGGCAACAGTCTCCTCTATCCTGGGTGGCTAGGATCAACCTTGTTAAAATGATGCTCTTGCCAAAATTCCTGTACATAGCTAGATCTCTCCCTTTCCTGATTCCAAACACGCTACTGAACAAACTTCAATCCCTGCTTCTGCGTTTTATCTGGAACGCTAGGAAACCTAGATTTAAGAGACAATATCTTTATCTAAGGAAACAATTTGGAGGGATGGCTGTCCCCAACCTAAAGCTCTACAACCTGGCCTCGATCCTAGACCCTGCAATACACTTATGGGTGACCCCCTCTCTTCATCATTGGGCCCGTATGGAAGACTCTTCAGTTCACTCGGGATCTATCAAAGATCACTTGCTGGCACTCTTACAAGGGTTCCCTCCTCTTCCTCCCTCCCAATACTACTTCATCACAACCCAACACCTAATCCTAGTCTGGCACCAATTCATTGCTAAGACACATGTCGGTCCGGTTAACAAATATGACTGCCCCTTATCCAGCCTACACGGAGTGATTCCCAATTTTCCCTTAAATGGATGGATAGAGAGGGGAATCTGGATAATTGGAGACCTTTTTACTGATGGGGTTTTCAGATCCTTTGAGGACCTCTCTCGAACATATGGAATCCCCAAATCCAAATTTTACATGTACCTCCAAATACATCACACACTTAATGCCATTCCCTCAATAGGGTCTCTCAGCTGCCTACTCCACCCTTTCTGAATATACCACAGACACGAAATTAGAATACATGACAAAGTGGGAGTCGGAGCTTTCTAAAACGTTTTCTTTGGAAGACTGGTGGTTGGCAGCTTCTTCAACCCCAAAGCACTCTAACTGTATTAATCACCTAGAGTTAGTAAGGAAGATACACTTCAGGTGGTGCCTTACGCCGATACGGACAGCTCATATGCTCCCAGGCTCGTCCAAGATGTGCTGGAGGGGTTGCGGGTCGGTTGGCTCCCTGTCGCACATGTGGTGGTCCTGCCCGGTGATTAGGGGTCTTTGGGAAGATGCCGAGAAACTTATCCAGGATCTCTATCACACCGGATTCACACTAACTCAAGAACTAGCCATATTAGACATGACCATTAGGGACGTCCCCATTTTACATCAGACGGTTATACAACATATTCTTATCGCAACTGGCCTCACCATTGCACACCACTGGAAATCTACTGCTCCTCCTAATATCAGGGAAGTTATTGTCAGAGTTAATTCTCAATTCTACAACGAGACATCCTTGATAATCCCTCTCCACAGGGTCATGAAAAAGAAAGCTAAATGGAAAGTTTGGCTAGACTCTCCATATATACACACCTAAGGAAATACATGTAATTATGGTTGAATTTTAGGTATCTGTGTCCAGTTCCTGCAGTATGGATCCATCTACAAGATCTTAGAGGTCTTATTTAGATCTATTGGTACTAATTTAATGTCTCGAGACTATGCATGGCTGTTACCTGGTTAGACTTCCCTGTTAGGCTACTTTGCTAAGTTGTATTTGATCATATCTTTTGTACTGGTTTTGTTACCTGTTTATGTGTAAAAAAGAAATAAAAATCTAATGATTAAAAAAAAAAAAGAAAAAAAATATTTTACCCATGCAAACGCAAACGCAAAATTTTAAAACGCATTTTCTAAAAAAACTTTTAATTTAAAAATTTCCAAAAATGCAATATGTGCCTGCTATGCTCCTAGCCACATCTGTACCAAAATTTACATTGGGATCGCGATGGGATCATATTTAAAAATATAACTATTTAATGCGTCATTTCGAAAAAAATCTTGAATTCAGATCTGTTCAGCTTGTGGTCTAAGTGTGGGGTCTATATTTACCAAGTAATCCATGATTTTTAGATACTACTGTATTATTTTATTATGTTATAGCTTAGAAATAGGAGAGGACAGAGGAGAAAGCTTTGTTAGGGCTCAACCTGAGAATAAACAGACGTAGACAGTGAATGCAGAGCAGATGACAGGCTAGCAGCTCTGTCAATCATGTGAAGTATCTGCCCACCGCAGAGTCCAGAAGTAAAGGTATGTTCACACGGCATCTTAGGTCCATGTGAACATCCGCTTTTGTGATGCATGTCTGGGTCCATCTGAACGGACCCAGACATGCATCTAACAATTAGCAGTGTGTTTAACACTGCCGGCAATGACAAACACGCAGCAGCATTCACATGAGCGATCACTGACTCTTTATTTGCATCGTGTCTGTCCGATGCGTCTTTCAGATGCGCTCCAAGAAATGACATGTCAATGCTTGGAGCACATACGAAAGACGCATCGGACAGACGCGATGCAAATACGCATCAGCGATCGCTCATGTGAACGCTGCTGCGTGTCTCGCATTGCCGGCAGTGTTAAACACACTAATTGTTAGATGGGTGTCTGGGTCCATTCAGATGGACCCAGACACGCATCACAAAAGCAGATGTTCACACGGACAGAAGGTGCCGTGTGAACATACCTAAGGGTATATTCACATGGCTTATTTTGGGGTGTATTTTGCCGCGTATTGCGCTTTATACGTGTGGAAATGCGCCCCATAATTACGGTAATCCATAGCTCTCTATCCCAGAACGAAAAAACCCCAATAAAACAACACCTTTATTAGATAACTATTTAAAATACAAAAAAAAACCCTATTGTTGATAATATCTCAAGATAACAAACACAATTTGATAAAACAATAGAGGGCGGTACAGTTCAGAAATATAACGATAATCTGCAGATACATTCAAGACGGCTTCATAATACAGATATTGTATACCACTCCAAATATTTAGATAAACTCCTGGAGAGAAAGAACAACAAAAAGCCCATATGTAAACTCTCCCTATACCAACCCTATATTATCCCTTTAATAGGTACTTTTTGGGGTCATCGCTCCAATAAGGGCGGCCCCTACCACACAAGCTGACCCTACTTTTCCCCCTATTATTCCCTATTTAGGGCAAATAATCAAAAATATACTCATCTATTCCAAGCGGCAAAGTAGAATCCCAGCAAGGATAGAAACATCTCCCAACTTGTTTCCCCTATTGGTGAGGTTCATCAGGGGAGCATAGTATGATGTATTCACAACAGATGTTACGCCACGATAGAAGAGCGCCTTAGAGAATGACGTCAATGGTCTCCTTAAATATCCCCACTCTTATTGATTACATGAATAAGTCTCCTACCTAATTCCTATACACCTGTAGTCCATGTCTCGCCGGCATTAGTTCCGGAGTCTCAACATCCGGGATGCGCATGCGCAATCACATGCAAACTCCAGTGCCCACATCAGTTACGGCATCATGCACGCAATGCGCATGTGCGCGCCTACGTCATTTCCGCTACCACATACATTGGTTCTAGCATCCTAGCAACAAGCATGTGGTGCGCACACGCGCGCCTACATAAGTTCCGCCCCACACACATTGATTATCGCATCCTAGCAACAGTGTGTGATTACTACGGAGAGTCAATTCCGGCGCCTCCACATCCACACAGCGCAAGTGCACCAACATAAAGGCACCGGAGCAAATACATAAGACACAGCACTAATCTTGTCTTCAGTGTTGTAGCGCTCCACTGTCATGCACATTAATTATCACATATTCATGACACTGTGCATACATTTTTTTTTAAAAAACAAAAGGGGGGGGGGGGCACAGGTCCACTAATCTATATGGATCGACGATATTTGAAAGATTTTTTATGATTTTTTATAGGTAGGTAAATGAGAAATAATCATATAAACAATCGAAGCCAACAATAAGGGACAAAAGACGAGGGAAGAGGGAAAATAAATATTGACCCATATTTCCCACATGATTTATGAAAAGATAAATTAATGGAGTAAAAACCTAACTCAGGTCGGATATCTCCAGTCGCTAATGGCAAGAGTTAAAGTCGGTCAGTATAAGGACAGTAATCAACCTTATAGGAAACATCCAAATTGTAATGATTCATTTAACCCATTCGGATTCATAGATTTTAATCTAAATATCCATTGTGCTTCTTTTCTCAGAATCCTCTGATCCAAATGACCTTTTCTGGGTGAGGGCCGTATGGTCTCTTTGACCAGAAATTTTAAACATCTCGGGTCTCCATTATGCGTATCCCATACATGTCGGGCAATAGCTGTGTCCCTTCTATGTCGTATATCACCCAATTGGTCTCCCACTCTTCGACGTAATTGATGGACTGTTTTACCCACATAATATAGATTGCATGTACATATGCATAAATAAACCAGGGCTTCCGATTTGCAATTGAAAAAGTCTCTCAGGAAATATTCCTTTCCACTATGGTCAGAAAATGATTTAGTTTGCTGTATATAGGGACAGGCAACGCACTCATCCCCACATCTAAACATACCCTTCGGTCGTCTTTCTAGCCATGTTCCCGTCCTTCTAGGACGATCATAGTGGCTATGAACCAACCGGTCTCTCAAGGATCTACCACGCCGGTATGTTAGTTGTGGTTTCTTAGGTAATATATCGGAAAGATCAGCATCTGTCTGTAAGATACCCCAATACTTCTCCAAAACCTTTCTCATTTCATTGGACCTATCATCAAACGTAGTGATAATCCCAGCTGTTTTTTGGTCCTTATCCTTCGTTACTGTTGGAACCAACAAATCCGATATTTCCTTTCTCCTAGCATACTCAAAAGCTTCAGGTCTTACATCAATTGGATACCCCCGAGATGAAAACCGCTGGTCCAATTCCCGTGCCTGTTTAAAGAAATCATCCATCTGTGAGCAGTTCCGCCTAACTCGGAAAAACTGCCCTCGTGGTATAGAGAACTATGGATTACGCCTCCTCTCCCCGCACGTACAATACAATCGTATTGTACGCGCGGGGAGATTAGTGACATGTCAATGATAAATAATATGGGGGTAACGGAAAAAAAAATATTAATTCCATAAATTCATTTTTATTTCTTTATTTTCGTTAGCCAATGATCAATAGTATGGGTGTAACGAAAATAAAGAAATAAAAATTAATTTATTGAATTAATTTTTTTTCCGTTACCCCCGTATTATTGATCATTTTATATACACATCGGTACAAACTTCGGGAGTCTTATCATTTTATTTCGGGCACGTACAGTTTTATTACAGAATGCATTGGAAAACCCATAAAAGCGTCGCTCGCTCTCCCATTGGTCCAAATAACCGCGCCTCTTTTAACTTAGCCAATCACAAACAGAGCTCGCTCTGCATTTCTTTTCCCCATAGAACTCTATGAGAAGGTAGTTCAGTTGGCTAAGTTGGCTAAGCAGTAGTTCAGTTGGCTAAGTTGGCTAAGCAGGACGAGCCCCTCTTCCCACCAACCAATCACAGTACTAGAATATTTCCCATAGACAGTAGTAACTTTTAGGGCGCCCTTCTTTCGCGCCCTTTCTCTTCTCCATTCAAAATAGACGCACTACATATGATTGGTGGATTCATATCTGCCGCCTGGGCTCAACCAATCAGCTCTTTTCTGCCTTTTTTACTGTATTTTTGAACTGTCCGCCTTTTCATTTGATTGGTCCATACTTCTCCATAGCTTATAATGGTTCCCAGTCGCTCCTATTCTGATTGGCTGGTTTCTGCCGTCCAATGAGAAGAGCTTAAAGAATTTGAATTACTGTATATCCCGGCAATTCTCTATATCCCAATTCCTGATGTAGCGCCGGTGACGGCGACAAACTCGTTGTTAGGGATTTGATTGATTTATGTTTATAGAAGGTGTCAGCTCTTTTTCAGATAATATTTTACACCTAATAAAATGATTTTTTTAATCATACTCCATGACGCACGGCGCTGAGAGCCGAGATTTCATTGCCCCCATCTCTCCATAGACTACAATGGAACAAGTAGCTCGCTCTGATTGGCCGGGATAGCCAAGCCCCCGCTAGCTCAACCAATCAGCTCTTTCTGCCTTTTTACTGTATTTTAAATGTCCCGCTGTTACGGTCTGGAGGTGGATCCGCTGGACCACCGCAGGCGATGGCGTAAGCCCACACCAGGGAGTGGAATCTAAGTGGGTCCCGGTATTCACCAGAGCCCGCCGCAAAGCGGGATGGTCTTGCTGCGGCGGGAGTCCACCAGGTCACTACCACTGGCGAGGCTTGCCTGCGGTGGCGGCCAAGGGTAACGAGGTACAGGATCGGCAGGCAGGCTCGTAGTTATGGGCAGGCAGGAGGTCAGGACAGGCGGCTCTGGTTCGTGGACGGTAGACAAGCAGGAGGTCGGTACACGGTAAACAAGACTGGAACACTTTTAGAAAGCTTTCTCCTCGGGAGAATACAACAAGGATCCGGCGAGGGCCGGCAGGAAGAGGCCGGACTTAAATAGGAGCAGTGCCCGGCAATGACCAATTACCGACGCACTGCCCCTTTAAATTCAAACTGCCGGCACGCGCGCGCCCCTAGGGGCGGAGCCACGCGCCGGGAAATGGAGACAGACTGAGCAGGAGCGCGGCCAGGTAAGTGAACACCGGCGGGGACGGGGAGGTGAGCGGACCCCGAACCCGACATGCGGGGCGGGGCTCCGCTGGGAGCAGGGGCACGGTCGCGCCTGCGACCCGGGACAGTGGTCGCAGGGGCGTCCGTGACAGGACCCCCCCCTCTTGGGCCTCCCCCTCTTGGGCCCCCCTCTCTTACTGGATTGACGAAATCTCTGGATGAGGCTCCGGTTCAGAATATTCTCGTCTGGCTCCCAGGACCTCTCTTCGGGGCCTTCCAGTCCACCAGGAAGTATCGCTTTCCCCTATTCCTGCTCATGCCCAAAATTTCTTTGACCTCGAAGACATTGGGCGCATCAGCCAGAGACGGAGGAGGAACAGGGTTCTGGGAAAAACGATTAAGGACCAGGGGTTTCAGTAGGGAGACGTGAAACGAATTGGAGATTCTCATCGTAGGAGGGAGCCGGAGTTTGTATGACACCGGGTTGATGCGGCTGATGACCTCAAAGGGTCCCAGGAAACGGGGTCCCACTTTATGGGAAGGCATCTTTAGGCGGACATATCTAGACGAGAGCCACGCCTTGTCACCTGGAGAAAAAACCTGAGGAGGGATTCTTCTTTTGTCCGCTTGGGTCTTCATGCGCTCGGAAGCGCGGAGCAGCGACTGACGGGTCTGGGACCAGATGGCCTTCATGTCTTGAACCAGTGCGTCCGCCGCCGGGACCTCAGAGGAGGTTGCCAGAGGGAGAGGAGGGCGGGGATGCAGGCCATACACGATGTAGAAGGCGGAGACCCTCGCGGACTCCGACTCAAGGGAGTTATAAGAGAACTCCGCCCATGGCAGTAAATTGGACCAATCGTCTTGACGTGCCGAGACGAAATGGCGAAGGTAACATCCCAAGACTTGGTTGACCCTCTCCACCTGGCCGTTCGTCTGCGGGTGGTAGGCGGAAGAGAAGTCGAGCTTCACCTGAAGTTGGTTGCACAGGGCTCGCCAAAACCTGGAGACAAATTGAACTCCCCGGTCCGAGACAATTTGCTGGGGGAGTCCATGCAGACGAAACACATGCAGGAAGAACAGCTCTGCCAGGCGGGAGGCAGATGGCAGGCTTGGCAACGGGACGAAATGCGCCATTTTGGAAAAGCGATCCGTAATCACCCAAATGATGGTGTTGCCAGACGACGGAGGGATGTCAGTTATGAAGTCCATGGAAATGTTGGTCCAGGGTTGAGTGGGAATGGGAAGTGGCTGAAGAAGCCTGCCGGCTTGTGACGTGGCGTCTTGTTGCGGGCACAGGAGTCACAAGACGAAACGAAGTCCTTAACATCCTTTTCAAGCTCTGGCCACCAATAGAACCGGGATATCAGGTAGAAGGTTCTTCGGGCGCCGGGATGACCAGCCACCAATGAGCAATGTCCCCATTTTAAGATACGTCTGCGGAGAGCAGGACGCACATAAGTCCTTCCAGGAGGGACCTTCCGGAGGTCCACTGGAGCTGCCGAGATGAGACGTTCTGGAGGAATTATGTGTTCTGGAGAAGTATCTTCACCCACCACGTCGGAGGCACGGGAGAGGGCGTCAGCTCTCACATTCTTCTCAGCTGGCCTGAAGTGAATCTGAAAATCGAACCGGGAGAAGAAGAGCGACCACCTAGCCTGGCGTGGGTTAAGTCGCTGAGCCGTCTGCAGATATTGGAGGTTCTTATGGTCCGAGTAGATACGGATGGGAAAACGGGCGCCCTCCAGCAGATAACGCCACTCCTCCAGGGCCAATTTTATGGCTAGTAGCTCCCGGTCGCCAATCGTGTAATTCCTCTCGGCCGATGAGAACGTCTTGGAGAAGAAGCCGCACGTTACAGTCTTACCCGTGGGCCCTTTTTGCGTAAGAACTGCTCCGGCTCCCACAGATGAGGCATCCACCTCCAGTGTGAAGGGTTTCGCGGAATCCGGACGTGCAAGGATAGAGGCCGTAGAGAAGGCGGACTTGAGCTTCGAAAACGCCTCCTCGGCCTCGACCGGCCAGCTGCGTGGATTGGCTTGTTTCTTGGTGAGGGCTACTATCGAAGCCACCAGCATAGAGAAGTGAGGTATGAACTGGCGATAGTAGTTGCAGAAGCCCAAGAATCGCTGGATAGCCCGCAGCCCGACTGGGCGTGGCCACTGCAACACGGCAGACAGTTTTGCTGGATCCATCCGTAGGCCTTGGTCAGAGATGACGTACCCCAGAAACGGGAGGCTAGTCTGATGGAAGTGGCACTTCCCTAGCTTGGCATACAGGTGGTTCTCCCGGAGACGTTTCAGTACTTGACGAACATGGCTGCGGTGGGTCTCGAGGTCAGGAGAGAACACCAGGATGTCATCAAGGTAGACCACCACGCAGGTGTGGAGGAGGTCCCTGAAGACGTCATTCACGAGCTCCTGAAAGACGGCGGGAGCATTGCACAGTCCGAAGGGCATCACCAGGTACTCAAAGTGCCCATCCCTGGTGTTGAAGGCCGTCTTCCATTCATCGCCCTTGCGAATTCGGACCAAGTTGTAGGCCCCTCTCAGATCCAACTTAGAGAAAATCTTGGCGCCCTGCAGGCGATCAAAAAGTTCTGTGATCAGCGGCAATGGGTAACGTTTTTTTACCGTGATCTTGTTCAAGCCCCGGTAGTCTATGCAGGGCCGCAAGGTACCGTCCTTCTTCTTCACGAAGAAGAACCCCGCGCCAGCGGGAGACGAGGACTTTCGGATGAACCCCTTCCGGAGATTCTCCTGGATGTACTCGGACATGGCTTGGGTCTCAGGCACCGACAGTGGGTAGACTCGGCCCCGGGGAGGACTGGTACCCTGCAATAAGATGATCGGGCAATCGAATGGACGATGCGGTGCAGACTCTCGGATTGTCTCTCAGAGAACAAATCGAAGTACTCCAGATATTCGGGCGGCAGCCCGGGCAACGACTCCTGAAGGTTTGCGCGAGAGCAGGGAAGCACCGGGCGAAGTGCCACCAAACAACGCCCCCGGCAGTTGGGACCCCAACGAATCACCTCTCCAGTAGACCAGTCCAGGATAGGAGAGTGGAGCCGCAGCCATGGGAGTCCGAGGAGGATCGCCGACGAGGAGCGAGGCAACACATAGAAGGAGATTTCTTCCTATGCAGCGCCCCCACGTGGAGGGACAGTGGCTTGGTGACCAACTGGATGGTGTCGCTAAGCAGCTCCCCGCTGACGGATGAGATGACAAGCGGTTTCTCCAGGCGTTCCACCGACAGCCGATACTGCTTCACTAGGGACTGGTGTATGAAGTTCCCGGCGGAGCCCGAGTCCAGAAACGCCGGAACTTGGAACGTGATACCAGTCTCTGACACGACCTGCACTGGCATCAACAGGCGTGGAGAGGAGGAGGTTGCACCTAGGAATGCCTCTCCCACAGATCCTAGGTGCGGGAGTTTCCCGCAGGCTTGGGACTCTTGGGGCAATTCCTCCGAAAATGCTCTGGGCTGCCACAGTAGAGGCACAAGTTCCCTTGCCGACGCTGAGCCAACTCTTGCTCAGAGAGGCGCGCCCGATCAATCTGCATGGGCTCGTCGGTGGCTGTTGGCGGCTGTGCCAGGCGAGGAAACCGGCGAGGTTGGGCTGACTGGCGCTCTTGCTGAAGCTCCTCCTCCCGTTCAATGAAGCGTACATCGATGCGGGTCGCTAACCGGATCAGGTCACTGAGGGAAGACGGGAGGTCTCTAGCTGCCAAGACGTCCTTAACTCGGCTTGAGAGCCCTTTCTTGAAGGTAGCACACAGAGCGGCCTCGTTTCAAGCCAGTTCAGAGGCCAGAGTATGGAACTGTACCACGTAGTCTCCTACAGACAGGTCCCCCTGGCGTAGGTTTAGGAGCGCTGTCTCAGCGGAGGATGCACGGGCTGGTTTCTCGAACACAACTGCGGAACTCACTGAGGAACGACTGTAGATCCCCGTCACTGGGTCGTTTCTGTCCCATAGTGGTGTAGCCCATGCCAAGGCCTTCCCGGAAAGGAGGCTGACCACGAAATCCACCTTCGCACATTCAGACAGGAACTGATCCGCCATCAGCTCCACGTGCATAGAGCATTGGGTGATAAACCCCCTGCAGAGTTTCGGATCTCCGTCGAATTTAGATGGGAGCGACAGCTGAAGCTTGGACCCCTCAGAGTCACAGAAACCGTAGAGGCTGGGACAACCGCTGGAGCTGGCGAAGGTTGCTGCTGCTGGACGGTGACGAGTTGCTGCAACATGGTGGATAGCTGGGTAAGTTGCTGTGACTGGCGGGCAACAACGGTCGTTAGGTCTGCCAGGCTGGGTAACGGCACCTTGGCGGGATCCATGGCCGGATCCTACTGTTACGGTCTGGAGGTGGATCCGCTGGACCACCGCAGGCGATGGCGTAAGCCCACACCAGGGAGTGGAATCTAAGTGGGTCCCGGTATTCACCAGAGCCCGCCGCAAAGCGGGATGGTCTTGCTGCGGTGGGAGTCCACCAGGTCACTACCACTGGCGGGGCTTGCCTGCGGTGGCGGCCAAGGGTAACGAGGTACAGGATCGGCAGGCAGGCTCGTAGTCGTGGGCAGGCAGGAGGTCAGGACAGGCGGCTCTGGTTCGTGGACGGTAGACAAGCAGGAGGTCGGTACACGGTAGACAAGACTGGAACACTTTAGAAAGCTTTCAACTCGGGAGAATACAACAAGGATCTGGCAAGGAACGCCAGGAAGAGGCCGGACTTAAATAGGAGCAGTGCCCGGCAATGACCAATTACCTGCGCACTGCCCCTTTAAATTCAAACTGCCGGCGTGCGCGCGCCCCTAGGGGCGGAGCCATGCGCCGGGAGATGGGGACAGACTGAGCAGGAGCGCGGCCAGGTAAGTTAACGCCGGCGGGGCCGGGGAGGTGAGCGGACCCCAAACCCGACGTGCGGGACGGGGCTCCGCTGGTAGCAAGGGCACGGGCGCGCCTGCAACCGGGGACAGTGGTCGCAGGGGCGTCCGTGACACCCGCCTTTGATTTTGATTGGTCAATATTTCTCCATGGGTCACTGTCGCTCTTATTCTGATTGGTTGGTTTCTGCTGACCAATGAGAAGAGCTTAAAGAATTTGAATTACTGTATTTCCCGGCAATTTTCTATATCCCAATTCCCGATGTAGCGCCGGTGACGGCGACAAACGCAATGTAAGTGATTTGATTGATTTATGTTTATAGAAGGTTTCAGCTCTTTTTCAGATCATATTTTACACTTAATAAAAATGATTTTTTTAATCATACTCCATGCTGCACGGCGCTGAGAGCCGAGATTTCATTGCCCCGATCTGTCCATATACTATGATGGAATAAGTAGCTCGTGCCCTGATTGGCCGGGATAGCCAAGCCCCCGCTAGCTCAACCAATCAGCTCTTTTCTGCATTTTTACTGTATTTTGAACTGTCCCGCCTTTGATTTTGATTGGTCAATACTTCTCCATAGGTTATAATGGGTCCCTGTCACTCCTATTCTGATTGGCCAGGATAGCCAAGCCCCCGCTAGCTCAACCAATCAGCTCTTTTCTGCATTTTTACTGTATTTTAAACTGTCCCGCCTTTGAATTTGATTGGTCAATACTTCTCCATAGGTTTTAATGGGTCACTGTCGCTCCTATTCTGATTGGCTGGTTTCTGCCGACCAATGAGAAGCGCTTACAGAATTTGAATTACTGTATTTCCCGGTAATTTCCAAGATCCTAATTCCTGATGTTGCACCGGTCTAGATTTTTGGAAAGTGATCTTTTTTATTTAATTTTTTTTTTTTAAGGTTTCAGATTTTTTTGTGATGTTTTACACCTAATAAAGGCGATTTTTTTTATTCATACTCCATGGCGCTGAGAGCCGAGATTTCTCTTCCGATCTTCTATATGTTTCCTCTCATGTTCCGTTCTCGCTTCACTTCGCCTCCGCCGGATCATTTAGACCAGAATCAACCAGGTCTGCCTGTCGGAGCTGGCGAGCGCAGCAATGCGCCTCACTTTGCCAACCTGTGATCGTACATGCCTCGGAGTTTTCGAGCGCGCCGCGTCCCGCCCCAGAACGTCCACACCGCGCTCATTGCACGCCCCTTCATGTGAAGCTCAGCTGAAAGTGGTGAACGCTACGCCTAACATCGCATTCCTGCGTCCGACAGCGGATTCGAGCCGGTGAGGCGCAGGATACGCCAGAAAACAGGCGAAAAGCCCGTTCATATATGTCGCCCATAGTCTTGTGACATATCATATGAAAGCTGGTTCCATTCTGAGAAAAATGATACCTCCCCACCTCTTTATCTTAATTCTAGCCCGAGATATGATAAAAAATGTAAAGTCATACCAGGCCAAAATTCGCTCTTTCAAAACTTTAGAAGTCTGTAAAAAATTAACCGATGAAGTAAAAAATTCAAAACTTTTTATTTGTAATTAACTAAAGTTGTACTTCATAAAAATAAAAAATAAAAAAAAATCTAAAGATATCAGGTAAAAAAAAATATTCATATTGGATCGATGGATTGTATGTTCACCTGGAGAAGGGCCAGATCTGTCCCACTTGAGGTTTTCAGATTGAAGTCATCCAGCATTATTAAGTTTGTGTGGTTCCTCTAGAGCAGAAACCCTGCAACCTCCGCGTAAAAATGATCATTGGGTTGATTCGGTGCATACAGATTGAAAATGGTGTATACCTTATGAGCTATTTGTATTCTGAGATATATGAAACGCCCCTCTTCGTCTGTGTGGTGGCCTATTATGTCTTGCACTAGGCCCTTCCTGAAATACACAGCCACACCCCTCAACTTAGTTTTTTAAGTAGTCACCACTGGAGGGTCTAGCCAGGTTGCCCACATCAGGTTGCCTTCAGTTTTTTCAGTTGTAAACGAACCTTCCTGCGCTTTTCAGGTTTGATAAGCCCTGCAACATTCCACGAGATTATGTTTAAAATAGGGGGAGGCGTTCCCCATCTTCGGGTACTATGACACTACTCATCCTGCATCTCTGAAAGGGGGGGCATCAGATGAGGAGTAATCCAAAGAGTAGTAGACCCTGGTGTCCCAGCGATCTACCTTAAGAAGCAAGGGAGGACGGCAGATCAATGCCATACAGGAGGGGGAATCCAGACTGTGCGCTCCCAAATTAAACCCGAAATTTAACCATTTCAAAAACATAACCAACATTAATAGAATGTTTAGATTTGCCAACATGGCAATGGAGGATCTCCATATAACCTCTATTCAGCATATTAGCTTAATCAAACTTTTTAACTTTCCACTCCCCAAGTGCGCGTCATTCATATGGACCCAAAATGTAAAAAAATAAGACATTTTCACACCAACATGTCGCTTCGTATACGAACAGGATAACCTCCAATTAGTCAACGCACGGTAAAAAGTGTCTTGCCGCTTCCTCTGGCGTCTCATGTGACCAGTTGCCCATTTTCGTGGACTCTCAGTTTCGCAGGATAGGCTAATTGGAACCGGACGTTATGATCGTGTAAATGCTTACAGACCATATGGAAGGCTTTCTTTTTAAAGGAACACCTGGGTAGAGTAATCCTGGAAAAACAGGATCCTTTCTCCATTCACCTGCACTTCCCGTTTCTGCCTATAGGCCCTTAAAAATTGCTCCTTAATGGACCAATTGTAAAAGCGCGCTATGATTGGTCTGGGTCTGACTCTCTGCTTTCTCCGTGGCCCAAGTCTGTGGACCCGCTCGACAAGAAGGGGATCTTGGGGGAGCTCCAGTTCCAGTGCCGTCGCCAGGTCCCTGACTAGATACAAGGCCAGCTGGTCCGGGGAAACTAGTTCAAGGACTCCAACAAACAGCAAATTGTTGCGCCTCTCCCTGTTCTCCAGATCGTCTAACTTCGCCTGCAGAGTTTCAATAGATGCGTGGTTAGTAGTAGCAGTGCCCTCTACTCTGGTAATGATTTCCTCTATGAACACAGCTCTGGACTCAGGGTCCGCTATTTTTTGTGAATTAGCTGTGATCTGGGAAAGGGCTGCATTTATTGAGGCTTGTATGAGATCAAACCTCCTTTCTAACACTGGTAAAATCAATCTAGTAACCTCCTGTGCTGGGTGTCCCCTGCATCTTGGTTGGGATCTTGTATGTTGTTAACTATGGGGTCTGAGCTTTTGGCTTGGCGCCCTGATGGTGATGGTGCCATCATAAGTTGTTTAAGATTCCCAGGTGTAGTATTTCGCGCCCGCTGCGGTTGCTGTGCACCGTTTTGGGGCGCGTTTTTGTGCTGTTTGGACTTGCACTGAAGATCGTGTGACTCTGTTTGGGGTGTTTTTGTGTAAGAACTTGTCCATACTCCCCCGCAGCCTTCGAGGGAGTGGACAGAGAGCCAATTTCCAGTATATGCGCAACCGTGCTTGGGCGGCTATAGTACTATAGACCGTGAGAGTTGTATGAAGTGTTAACTGGAAGCTACTATGTTAAGACAGCAAAATTTGAATAGTTATTTTTAAATTGACATGTCATGCAAGTAATAGGGAGAGTGAAGGGTCAGGTTACATAGACATCCTTAAACCTTAATTTACAACGTATTTTACAGACAGGCTTTCAAGTGTCCCATGTTTATGTTAAAGGGCACTAGAGTTTCTTGCTTCCTTCCGTAACACAGATTTATTCCTTAAAGGGGTTTTGCCACGATCTCATTTCATACCTCCTGTATCCAGCTCTTCAGCTCTGTGTGCTCAGAAGGAGGCGGTTGTGATTTGTTTGAATTGCATACCATGTGATCCAGCAGGATGACATCACCATGCCTTTCCTCTCTGTAGTCAAAGAAAGGTCTGTGTATATAAAGCATTGTGAGTAGCTGAGAGCTAAAGTTTTTGCCTCAGTCACAAGGGTCCTAGGTTCAAATCCCTGCAGGAACCAAACCTGTATTTTTTTTCTCTTTATCAATGCACATACCTCATTGAGGTTTCTTTTTTATTTATTTGCACTGTTTGACTAATTACTAAGGAGTACAGAGGACGGGAGTAGAGTGGCAGCACCTGGACACTCAGTAGCTGCATGAGAGGAGAGGATGTCTGAGCATGTCTGACCAAGACTGAGAAACTCTCAGCCCTGGTCGTATCCCCTGGAGACGAGCTATAAACAATGGATCACTCAAGGAGCAGTTAAATCAAAAACGGTGCAAATTTTTTTAATAATAATGAATGGTGAAAATGTTTGTTATTTCATTTGCAAGCTTCCCACGTCAATTTTTCTTCGTGGCAAAACCCCTTTAACACAGATATGCTGACAGCACAACACTGACATCTAGTGGCAGATATTATAATGAACCCTGAACTTCTGGATGGCTGTGAAGCCCTCTATTGCATAGGCAGACCAAGGTAGCGACAGGTACTGCGATGGTCAAAAGTAATAAAGAAGTTCTGGTCTTTGTCTGACCGCGACGCTTCTCGGTTCCGCAACCCAAATAGGATAACAGCAGAGTCAAGATATCAAGAGAGTATCAAACAGCTCAACAGTTCTACTCTGCTAGAATACTGCCCTACTTCACTTGTGGAACAGGGTGTCCGCCAGAAGAAAGTATCAATTAGTAACGGGGGGTACCCTAACTAGACACCGCATTAATCGTCCCTTACTGCCGCACCAAGGCAGGGCAGCAACAAGCCTATATCGACGCCAGGCAATTAGTTGTTCCCAGCCTCTGCTCTGTCGCCGCTCTCCTCCGCCTCAGTAGCTAGGCATTAGCAGTGCGTCGGAGATATCGTGGAGTGTTGGTGTGATTCGCCGCTAGTCCGTAGCTCTCCTTTATCCCATTGCAGAGGCAAGATAAGGTGGACAAAGGTGGTGAAAGTTAACATGGGCCTAATCTCCAATGGCTCTCCCCTGTATTGCCGGTGAGGTCAGAATGCAGAGTAGCTAGGGGGGATGGAGGGTCTTCAGTCTCTGCTCTCCGATTGCGTTACCAGGCGCCGACAGTATAACCAGGGCAGGGTGGCAATTAGCCCTGTACAGCGGAGGGTGTTGGGGAGGTCGGTGCCCCTGGTTAGCCAAAACTCTCCCCTGGGCCAGTGACCAGTCAGCTTGGCAACCAGCCTTAAATGACAGGAGTGGTAGGAGTTTATAATCTCCGTTTGCCTTGCCTGAGAGTATGTCCTGCTTTTATAGCTTAACATACAGGGAGCAAGCCTGCCCAGCAGAAAATATCAGGGGTTCCCCAGTGTCTGAGAGGCAATATGTCTCCCCAGCCTTATGCACTCAGGGTTGAATCCGGGGTGGGAGATGGACTCCAAGGGCATCCTCAGGAACTGCCTGGTGTTGGCTCTCCCCCGATACGACTTACCGCGTCTGTGGTGGTGGGTCCGGTACTCCCTCTGCGCCGCTCCGCTCTCGGGTGTTTCGGAGGTTTCTCCGCTTGCGGTCCGCACCCCGTCACTCCTGACCTGGCTGAGGCTGTGGCGCGTTGGCCTCTGCCGTTGTATCTCCACTCACAGCTGCCGCTGTCATGCGTGCGGGCTCCGTGTCTTCTGCACCGCTGCGTACTGACTGCGTGGTCCATCTCTCCAAGATGGCGCCTGACGGTCTTTCGTGACGGGAACATTCGCTGGCTTTTTCTTCCTCTCTTCTCTGGGGTTCCCGCGGTTCTCGGGGCCCCGGAGATGCACCGCAGCCGACCAACATGTTGTCCGCCTCTCGCCTCGCTCAGTTCTCCACAGGGGGGATCACGGTATGCTGGGTTAGGCCGTGTTCACACGGCTTATTCAAGACGGAATTGCGAGCTGGTTTGCGCTCGCAATTTCGGCTTGAATAAGGGACGGGGGCGCGGCCCGCCGGCCCCATAGACTTCCATTATCCACGGCGCGTATTGCGCCTGGATAATGTGCATGTCAGTTTCTCCCCGCCCGGCAGATTCGCCGCGCGGGTAGGAGCGACGGACTCCACTGTTCTCTCTGAGAACGGTGGATTACCGTAATTACTGCGACGGATTGGCGCCGGACTGCAGCGCAAATCCGCGCCGAAATAAGCCGTGTGAACGGCCCCTTAGTGTCTCTTGCAGGCCTGCAATCTGCAGGGCGGGCCTGCAGCCCTGGATTTTTCAGTACTAGTTACTACTCTGGGACTCCAGGGATTCAAGAAATAGTTCTGCCCCTGCTCTCTGTAAGTCTTCAAAAGTCCCATGCTTGCTTTCGGGGTTGTTTGAAGGCAGGATGGAAGTGATTTTCCAACACTGATTGGAGTCAGGCAGGAAGTCTCCCCTTTTTTTTTTTTTTTTTTTTTTTAAATAGCGTGTCTTTTGCGTAAAAAGGATAAAGAATTGACATGTCAAGTCTTTGAACAGATCTGAAAGACCCATCAAAAAAGCATGTAAAAACACATCAGTGTTCAATGTCTGAAGCCGATGTGGTTTTTAAATTTAAAAGAAATGAAATCCCCATGCACATTTTAGATGCTATTGGGTTCTTTTTGGTCCGAAACCCCAAGAAAAAGCATCTAAAAAACGCCATGTGACAACTCTAAGATTAACACAACTTCGAATGGGAGGAGTCTACTGGTTTCATTTTTAAAAATAAACAACCGTAAAAAGATCTCATTTTGGAAACTACATTCCTCAAGAAAGACAGCTAAATGCTTGTGGGCAGTGGTGTAAAACTTTAGCTTGGGACCTCCTATACCCCAGACAACAGCTGTAGACTACTACTTTTTAACAACAGGTTCCTTACTTGGCATGATGGATGTCTGCAGCGTAGAAAATTCATTTGAAATGGGGCCAGGCTGTGGAAAAAAAGAAAAGCAAGTTATATAGCCAAAGGATATGTCTCTCCTCACCGCCACACCCTTCCCCCCCAAAAAAAAAATAATAATAATAATAACTCTTTGTGGTGAGAATAGGAAAATGTAATTGCGTCTTTTTTTTAGTTTAATTTTTGTTGGCGTTTACTCTGAACAGTTTGATTGACAAGTTATCTGTATTCTGCCTGTCAATAAGCCAAAAAATACTGCCATATTATCACTGCATATTACCACCATGATACCATTATAATGTTACTGACCAAACCAGTATACCAAAACCAAGATATTGGTAAAAACAATATACAAAGACCAAATAATACTGCCACATATCAATACCATGGGGTGAATAATACCACCATATGTTACGGGACCAAATCAATTACCAAGCTATAGACCTATAACTATATAAAGAACCAAATAATACTCCCTTTTTCATGCCACATATAAACATTTACAAGACTAAATAAAACCATTGTATGTTATGAATAAAAAACCAAACACTATAAAGGCACTACTCCCAACTGCAGTACCAGTATATGGATTGAAAAATTTTTAATTTCCCCCGAAAATTTTCTTATTTTTGAACGTTACAGCCACAAATCTAAATGTGTGTTATATGATAGAGCAACACAAAGTAGCAAATATTTGTGAAGTGTAAAGAAAAAACCTTCGAACGCATATCAGATCAAAGGATCGCAACAGTGACAATAAGTGACCAACCTCTCCCACCCTTCGGTTGCTACTGTAAAGTAAGATGGTTGCCTACATCTTAATTCATTTATTTTAAAAAATTACTTTTTGAAAATAAGTACATCAGAAAAAAGAATATTTCAATAGCTAGTTCTAGGTAGTTCCGATAAAGGGGAAATACATTCCTTTTTAGTAATAGGTTGTATCACAAGGCTAATGTTAGTTGTTTTTCTTGTTTTGTACTTTCTTTGGCATTAAAAATTTGTGACAGTAAAATAATATTTTCTTTTATTCAGCAAAGAACTATATTTCAAGAATAATCGGCAACACAAAATAAAATCAGTTGATAGATACATTGTACAGAACACATATTCTGTCCATATGCTGTATAAAAAAACATACTCCATTTTTACAATAAGTATAATGCATTAATAGATTAATAAAATCTTAAATAAATTCATAGATTAATCAAAATTGTATGTGTGCTTTTTTATGTGAATAAAATAAGTAAATACTGCATTTCTTTTCTCTTTCAGTTCAATGGAAGATCAGTTTCGTTGGCAAACACAAGGTAACAAAACCCTTTTTCATGTAAACAATTATCATACATACAAACCAACCAACTATAACATGAACTTCTTTTCAATCTCCATCATGTGAATGGCAGAAGTTGAAATGGCACCCATGTTGTAGGCACTCAGGAGCTAAGCCCACTCCATATGCAGCAAGTGTCAATTGTTTAGTACAGCAACTGGGATCTGCAATGCTGTAATACATGATCATTGCAGCTTATTCCTTAAGCTATACTAGCAGAATTACCCCGCTTCGCATGGTTCTATTTTCTTTAACTGTGGTTTGTGTGTGGTAATAAATTTTGCCTTTGCTGTCGAAATGGTTTGGGACTTTGGGGAGGTTTTTTACAGCTGGGGCTGAAGCCAAGTGCTTTGCTGTAGGAGTCTTTAGTTTTTGGAGGCATGGCTGGTCTGTCAGGTTTTCAGTTTATAAGAATGCTGAAACCTGAGGCCCAGTGTATGACTTTCTCCATATCTGTTTGTTGTCTGCGTTGCCCGTGCATGAAGAACAGATACCAAACATGTTAAATTCCATTTTTTAACTACATCAAGAACGTAAAATCCCAAAAATGAAACCCCGGTCATAAACCTTTGAAAGTGCCTGATTTACACATGTGCTAAATTAGTTGCAAATTGGTCCAATGGTTGGGCTGTGCATAAAGTATATACAGTGTTCATGAATAGTGTTGAGCGATTACGTTGGCTATCGACATCGGGCGATAGTCGATAGTCGGCCCCATCGATAAGGTTTTTCGAAAAAGTGAGCAGTCGATTATGAGCGATACTTTTTGTCATGGAGAGCAACAACACCCTTATTCTTTTAACCCAAAAAGGGGGAGAAGCTGGAATTAACATCCACAACAGTCAAAAGGATACGTGCTACATTTAGGCAAAACATTAGGTTAAAAAAGCCACAGGAAAAAAAACACACCCATTCATATCCCCGTTTGTACCACAGCATGCCTTAAACCCCTCACCCACAAATTAAAAGTGCCCGAAGGCAGTATGATTTGAACC